>ML792221.1:231226-245251 GCA_009831015.1 Picea engelmannii | reverse complement strand
GGATTGTTTGTAGTTGGAGTTTTGTACCAAGAACCAAGTTCGTAAAGTGGTATACAACTTCACCTAGTCTATAATATTGAAATACATAACCACCTTTATTCTATGTTATTTAATCATGTGTCAAATATTCTCCTTTAATAACCATCTACCCAATCAAAAATTTAATGCATTTAGATTTTGTTACTAAGAGCATGATGGTCTACTTTACCTCTAAGCAACATGCCGACCAATAGTAAGTTCTCCATTCACTACCTCTTGGGGAAACTACTTCGTATATGTGCCCTCCAAAAAATGGAGTGCCAAAACATGAGTCCACTAAATGACCAAAGAATAAAACATTGATGTTATTTATTCAAAATTTAATAGAAGGTTTCACTGAACCTGGTAGTATAAGATATGAGACGTGATCATAATCTGTTGAAATATTTAATTGGTCCTCCTCCAAATGGGATAGTTCCATTGTTATACATTGACCAATGGGGAGTGATACATGATATCATCTATCAACCTAGTCCATGGATTCACAATCATCCCATTCATTACTATGACATGGACCATTGAAGAAAGAGAGTTTTCTCATCCATATTTGAACTATTGCATTGTTTGATGTTTGAAATGAATGGAATCCACAAGTTGTCTGCATTGTTTTGCAGTCATACCGCTGTGATTGATCTACATCAACCACCTCCCAAAAATATCTTTGTACATTTCCTTTCTTTGGTGGTTGGTATTCATGGGTTCTTTCTCCCTCTCCCATGACTGAAGAACACCATTCAACAATGGATTTTTCATCTAGAATGAGGGAAGTAGTTTTAAACTTCGTTTCTTTCCTTTGTAATGATCTTTTTATGCATGTGATTGCTCCATCATGATACCCTTTCTCGTTCCCATAATAATAATAGTTCCAAATATGAGGTACCTTGAGTGTTTTGTGAAACATACACAACCATTGAAATACAAGATCAATTTTGAACTAGCCTGCAAAACCATCTGACCAAATCCAATGTTGATCCATCAATATGTTCTTGTCCTTAAGGTGATTGTAAAACAACTGAAAGCAATGTTGTATGTAGGCTAAGTCATGGCAACAATCATCACTTATGTAGAAGTGATACTCCTTCAATATAACTCTTTTTTCTTCGTTACTTTATTGTCCATGGTTGTATGTGACATGGACCATTATGTTGACCTTGTTTAAGTGATAATATTGGCTTCGAATATCATTTTGTGGTTGAAGGGTGTAGTTCTTAGAAAAATCAACAAATAATAAAACAATATCAATGGGAAATGTATCTCTGCATATTCTAAAATGTTCGTCCTTCCATTGAGATAAATGGACATGCTAAACCTATTGTTATGTCTTTTCAATGACTTCCTTGATGAAGTCGTATACTCATACCTTGGAAGTCACTAATTACATTGTTTTTCTTTCCAACCCTCTGTTAATATTATATGTGACATTTTTAAATCTTTGCAAGGCAACCCCTTTCCTCCCCAATTCATACTCATTGATTACATGGATGCACTTGCTCAATAATCACATTCCAACACATGTGGGGAATGTCCCATCTAGGCAATATTTTTAATAAAATATACAAACCTATGGACTTGTACACAAGATCTTGTGAATAGAGTCTCTAGATGATGTCAACAACAATATAAGTGACCATTGTTGGACAAGGGTGTTATGAAATACATGAAAAATATGTGTGTGTGTGTGTGTCATAATAATAACCATACTCAATGTGATATCTACAACAACATGTGTTATGAATTGTGTTTATTTGAACATACAAAAGCTTGCATTTATTGAATGATATTTGGCCCAAGTTAGGTGCACTATGGATTGTCCTAAATCTATCATACAATTATTTCTATGTAATTTCAAGAAAGTGTTTAATATGGGGTTCACTATCCCTAGATCCCCTTCTCAATTTTAGTACATCTTTTTCATTGGAAAAAGGCCCATTGTTCTCATGCCAAAAAGCTTATACTAGCCCTTAACTACTCCAACTAACTTTGTGTCAGAACAAGGTAGCCTACTAGTGAATTCCTACAAATCCGTTGGACCACTTGTTTCAAGGCTATATCTTCTATTAGAATACTTTATAAGGTTTTTCATATTTCATTTCATGAGATGAGAGGTTTTTTGGAGAAAACAATGTTTTCTTGTGATCTTGCTAACAATTGATTGTAAGAAGACACGTGGAGTTTCATTACAATATTTAGAATGAGATTTCTTACCAATTTTTGAAAATCATCCACAAGGTCTCTAACAATATGATGGCTTGTTTCTAAACTTTTGATTGTTTTAATTCCTAAAATTCCTCTAACAGTGGTCAAACTTATAGATTTTAACAGTGAAAAAAATAATTGACATTTAGTGGCATCATATTTTGGTTCAAAATATTCTTTAATGATTCTATAAGAATGATAAAGAATAGTCTTTTAGGATAACTTACCTTCAATCGATGATACACCACTTTCATCCACCTGAATACATTTACGATTTATTCACCCCACATTTCTCAATCTAGGTAGGGACGATGAACGCCACATAGCCTGGAGCAGTACCAACATCAAAAGTTCCATATAGAATGAGCACACACAAATTGGTGGAACTGAAGGTACAATTGAAGGAGATGTTGGATAAAGGTTATATCAATCTGAGTGTATCCCCATGGGGAGCACCAACCCTGTTTTTAAAGAATAAGGATGGTAAGTTGAGACTATGTATTGACTATAGGCATTTGATTAACATGACCATCAAGAAAAAGTGTGAATTTCCTAGGATTGGTGATATCTTTGACCAACTAAGGGGAGTTATAGTTTTTTCAAATATTGATTCAATATTTGGATATCACCAAGTCAGAATAAAGGATGAGGAAATTCACAAGACAACCTTTAGAACAAGTTATGGAAACTATGAGTTTGTGGTGGTGCCATTCAGACTCACAAATTCACCAACTACTTTCATGTGATTGATGAATAACGTTCTCAACAAATATCTAGACAATTTTATCTTAGTGTTTGTGGATGATATTTTGGTGTATTCCAAGACCAAATAAGAACATGAGGAGAATCCAAATATGACGCTACAAGTGTTGAGAGATCAACAACTTTAAGATACGTTTAACAAGTGTGATTTCTTCCAAAAGGAAATCCAGTATTTAGGTCACATCATCTCAGTAAATGGAGTGGCAGTATATCCTGATAAGATCAAGGAAATCATGGATTGGCCTACCCCTCAAATTGTAAAAAAGGTAAGGTATTTCATGGGATTATTTGGATATAAAAGAATATTCATAAAGGGATTTTCCAATATTGGTCATCCCATTACCTCATTACAAAGAAAAGGGAAAAAAATTGTATGGTCAGCAGGGTGTGAAGCCAACTTTCAACAATTGAAGCACCTCTTAAACAATTTTGTTGTTTTGAGGATTGAAGATCTTGAAAAGGATTTTTGGTTTGTATTTATGCTTGCAATTGATAAGTTATGAATCAAAAAAATTAAATGAGAACGAGCAAAAGAATGTGACTCTCGATTTGGAGCTCGTAGCAATTGTGCATGCATTAAAAAGGTGGAGTAATTACTTGCTCGAAAGGAGTTTCATCTTAATGAAAAACCATTGTGTTATGAATTATTTGTTTGACCAATCAAGTTTAAATGCTAAACATGCCATATGAGTGGCATTGATCAACAAGTTTGATTTTGAAATCAAAAACATAAAGGGAAAGGAAAAATAAGTGCCAGACATAATTAGTCGGAGTGTTCATGCTATACATTTAGCATCAAAAAGTGTGGGAGAGTTTGAAATCCAAAAAAGGATCAAATTCCTCTCACAAGGAGATGATTTCCTTAATAAAGTGAAGGAAGGGTTGCAACAAGAAAGCATGGAAATAAAGTATGAAGGATATCAACTTGGGGCTGATAAATTGATGTTGTATAACAACAAGTTGTATTTTCCTAGCTCAACAGATTTGAGGCACATGATCATGGGTGATTTCCTTATGAGACCCTATGCAGGTCATATTGGTTACAAGAAAATGGTAACAACAATGAGGCGATTATACTATTGGCTGAGGATGAAAAAAGATATTGTTACTTCATGGTAGTAGTGAATAAGTTGAGCATGACAACTCAATTCATTCCTATTAAATCTACTTTTAAGGACATAGATGTTGCTAATATTTTCGTAAATAAAATTTTCAGTTTGCATGATCTACCCAAGACCATAATATCGGACAGAGATGATAAATTCACCCCAAGATTTTGGAAAATATTTTTTGTAGGCTTGGGAACATAGTTGGCGTTTATCACAACCTACCATCCTCAATCAGATGGTCAGATCGAAAGAGTAAAAGGAGTTCTAAAGTACATGTTTAGGATGCATGTTATGCATCAACCCAAGCAATGGGAAGAGTATCTACCCATAGTAGAGTTATCCAATAATAATGGTCATCAAGAATCGTTGAGGATACGCCTATTTGAGGTTTTGTATGGCAAAAAGTGTAGAGTTCCAATTAGTTGGGATAGTCTAGTGAAAAAGATGATACTTATACCCAAACTATTAAAGGAAATGGAACAGGTAATGATTAAGATAACAATGAATATAAAAGTATCCCAAGATAAACATAAGAGATGTGTAGATAGTAAGAGGACTCACAAAGAGTTCAAGGTGGGATATCACATGTATCTCAGAGTGAAACCCAAAAGAAGTTCCTTGAGAATGGGGACTTATGCTAAACTAGCACCCCGATATTTTGGATAATTTGAAGTCCTGGAAAGAGTGGGACCACTAGCATATAGACTTGCTTTGAAACCTAATGTTAGAGCTCACAATGTGTTCCATATGTATTTATTAAAGAAATATGTTCATATTTCTAATCATGTTATTCATTGGACTATGATACAGGTGGAACCAGAGGGAGAATTCTAGCCCAAACCTCAATGCATCCTAGATAGGAGGGAAACAATGCTCCAGAACTGATCCATCATGCGGGTCAAAGTGCAATGAAAACACTTTGGAGAAGATGAGGCTACCTGGGAGCTTGAGGATTCCATGAGATTGACATACCCATTTTTGTTTTCTTCATAATTGTACATGTATGGTGTTTTAAACACCGAGAATGGTGTTTATTTAAGGGGGAGGGGAATGTAACACATGTTTCCCCCCAAGACTATAATTATGCTAAGAATTCATATATTGTAATTATGAAGAAGGAAACTATTTTTTGATTAATGAAAAACATAAAAAACATCACTAAGGAGGGAAAGCCTTTAGTACTACCCACAATATCATAGGTGAGAAATTGATGAAGTGGGTTGATCTGGTGGAGCTAAGATGTTTCACTAAAGAAAATAGAAATATTTCATAGAAAGCTTCCATATTCTTGCAAGGAATAAATACTCACCTGCCAACATACTTGAACCTGCATGGATCCATGTGAACAATTATGGTAAAAAGGATGGGTGGTTGAAGTAGTTATAACTGCAGAAAAACTTGATGTCTCAAAGAAGCAAGGGTCAATTGAAAAACCTGACAGAAGTACATCCCTTGGATTTCCCCTTCAAAATTAATATCCTTGACTGGAGGTTTTGTTTGAAAAAGGCCATGGGGATCCAAAGGATTGGGTGGAAGAAGAGGCCAAAGGTGGAAAACATCACGACGGATGAATAAGAAAGACAAAACACAAAGAGATGAAAGAAAATGCGCAAAGGAGAATGGATTGTAGCAACAATTGGAAAAATCTGAATTGAGTCGACCCGAGAGAAAAATATGAGGAATTGTGAGTGAGCAATAGACTCACAAACATAAAGTGTGATGAAGAGAGGTGTTCATTGGCATAGATATAAAAAATAGAATAATTTTGAAAGTTGTTCTTGAGGAAAATATAAATCTTGTCCAAAACATTATTGATCATCCTGGAACATAGAAGAACTAGATCTAGACTGGATCAATAGAGGGATACAACTTGCTACCTGGTGGAAAGAAACTAACATTGGTAAGGGAGGTCACTGAGGGGCTGTGTAACAAAGAAGGGAATCCTTGTATAGAGGAAATCCAGTAGGAAGGGTACATGATAAACCCGTGGAAGTCCTGAGCTTAGTGGGAAGAGAGAAACTTATGTTGTTGTTAGTGAAGGAAGGAGAGTAACCTTCCTAGACCATGTTTTAAGTATGGAGAACCAATTGAATCATTCCCCTTATGATATCATGGATTGGCACGGGGGTGGCATGTTGTAGTAAGGCACTCTGCCACATATCCTAAGGTTGGGAGGAAATGCATCCTCTCTTGGTCAATTGAATGTTGACATTCAATGAACATATAAGTGTTTTTTAACTCAATGTGTTTGATGCAAATATGTTATTTCATGGTTAACAGATTAGCTTCCTAAGTAAAATGGAGTAATTATGTTGTTTCTATTGACTAACATGTTAGATTTATGAATCCACGAGAGATATGTAAGGGTAGGGTGTATCCCTGTGAGAAATGCAAGGATTTGAATGGAAATATTGCAAGATATGAAGAAAATATTCATCCTAAAACCGACAAAGGAGATGTCCTACTAATTGGGGAGGGTCTCAATGTAGACTCCAACAAACTCATTTTTGTGAAATCCCTTTTTCTTGAGAGGAAAGTTTATAGGATATGGACAAAATATTCATTTGAGAAGTGACAAGAGTACCCTAGTGTTTGGGGAATACATGTGTGAGTTGAGAGACCTTAAGACCTGAGATAATCACCTCTCTAAGATGGAAATTTTGCAGGACATGCAATTTCTTCATCCAATTTCCTAATAGAACACCTTAGTCAATTTAACCTGGATCCTCAAATTCTTGAAGGTCTAGTAAAACCTCGAGAAAGGCTAGAGGAGGAACCATGAATAGGTTAAGCCTTGAATCAAATTGATCCAATGAAGAGAACCGATGTTTTAGGCAAGAAGGATTTGTAACCGTCAGATCAGTTTAGGTGGAAGATCGTAACCGTTGGTCAGAGGATCCAAACGTCAGAAGGGAGTAGTGAGATTCTATGTTGGCACTTCGATGGGGAAATATTTGAGTCAATGACAATCATTTATCCATCAGAGAGTGTACCAACATGTATAGGGTCATCGATACGAGTCATGATTATTTTGGAGTGAGGAATGTCGGAGGATTAGATAGAAGGTTGCAAGGAAGTCCGATGACCTAAGAGTCCAAGAGTTATTGATATGGAGGGAGATTCCTAGTGGGATCTCAACCCTTGGATTTCATGTGAATCTCTCTGAGGAGTGTTGAGGAACCATATTTAATGAATAGTTGTAAAACTCAATGTTCATGGTGTCTGTCGAAGTGTGTGTGGTCAGAATGGCTCGAGGTACTAGAGTGGATATGCTCTAATGGTGAGGAACTTCGACAGTGGATAAGGACTATTTATTTGTGAATGGGCAATATTTAATCTCAACCATAGATGCCCTGGTTCCAATTCAATAGAAGGGAGAATGGGCATTGAGTGGTAAGGTAATCGTCGAGTCACTATAGGTGTTGATGAAATTGTAGTCATTGAATCATGAGTTTGAGGACCGTTGGATATCGTGGGGCGATCTATCAGACTAATGTCGCCAGAGAGGATGTCGAACCTAGCGACAAACAATTTCGATGGGAATGAGTCTGAATCACCATATATCGTTAATATGATGGAAAGGAATAATCCTCACCATTCGATTGGGGGTTCTATGCACGTAGTCACCTTAGTAAACTAAAGAAAGGATATTCTCTAAGGAATAGTAAGAGTTAATATAGTATAATTTGTGATAAGGGAAGTCTTCACACAAGTGACTGATGAATCCAATAACATGTCTTGATAAAAGAATGGAAATCCAAACATCCCACTAGCCTAAGTGTTGATTAAGGGGTCATGTGTGTTACCTTTGTTTTATTTTTCCTTCAGGAAGACCACTAACATAATTAGTGTACAATGTTTTTCAAGCTAATACAAAGCTATGGGGATAATTACAAAGAAAAATGGACTAAATTTATATATATTTATTTTTTCTTTATTATTGAATTAATATTGTTTATTATTAAATTAAATATTTTTTTATTTAATATAAATAGATATTTAGAAAATAAACTCTTTCAATTTAATAATAATATTTCCATGTTTAGGAACACTAAAGGGTGGTCAGAATAAATAAACTATAATGTAGGAGTCAAGCAAGGTTGTCCCCTATCCCCTTCCCTTTTTGACATCTATATTGATAAGTTAGAAGCTTGTTTAGAGGATACAAGAATTGTTTGCTCAATGACTTCGAGTCACTATAAACTAGGTAAGCAACTAATAACTCTCAATGACTTTTTCTCTAGCATGGGAATGACTATAATGAACACTCACAAAACAAAGGTTATGATAATTAAATCCAAAAGGATCACCTACCATACTTTTGTTTATGACAACAATAGCTTGGAGGAAGTGTTTTCATACAAGTATCTTGAATCAATATCCACCACAATATCAATTTGAACTATAGCTTTGAAAAAATGATAAATGGAGAGTGGAAAGCTTATTATGGGCTAGAAAACAATTGTAAATCAAGAGACCGTTGGCTTTGGGATAAAAAGAAACTCCTCTTTTAATCTCTCGTCACTCCATTTATCTTATATGGATGTGAAGTTTGAGGTTGCAATATATCTAAAGAATCCGGGAGAAAGATAGAATAGATCCAAAAAGAATTTTATAACTTATAATCTCAAAATTAAGGGAAATACACCCTATCCTATCCTCCTCATAGAAGTAATCCCTTCTCCATTGAGAGCATTTCTATTATTAGATATCTAACGTACAAGAACAAGATAAACAACGTGGATGACAATAGGCTCCCCAAAATTGCTTGGAACTCTAGCCAAAACCACGGGGCTCAAGTGGGGATGACATAAAGATGTCAAATCTTGGCTAAATCATTGAGGAATATAAGAAGAAACCATCAGGTAGAATATCTATAATATTACAAATATTATCACTTCTAAATTTAAGGAGTGGTGTGATAAAGAATTAGTGGATAAAATGAATTTAAGATACTACAAGGAGGTGGTCAACCCTAATTTAGAAGATCAAAATTACCTCTCAGTTTTGAAAAGTGCAAAGAAGAAAATCAGCATTGCTAAAGCTTCTCATCAAAACTATGTCATCAAAACTATCCTGATCTTGGAAAGCTTCTCTCAATGCCTTTTGAGCATAGAAATACAATTTTAAAGAAATCGAAGTAATTTCTTACCTTCTTAAGGTCGGATAAACCAAGTGGTCTTAATAGACATTAATCATCATCATCATCATCAATTATATATTTTTTTAACCTAAAATTAATGCTATTAATTTAAGTAAAAGTAAATTAAAATATAACAAAATTATTACATAGAAGATTAGGAAGGTCGTGGAAAAAGTTTTTAAATTGAAATCTAATATGAGTATAAGTAGGGAAATCCAAGAAAAAATGTTTTTCATTTTCTATAAGTGTCACAAAAGTTTTTCATCATAATTTTAATTTTTTCTTCCAGTTTAATGTAACAATTTTTTTTATAATTTTAACATATGATATTAATTTTATGTAAGAATAAACTTAAATATAATAAAATAATTTTAAAATATCATAAAGAAATATTAATTTTAGTAAAACTAAACTGAAATAATAAAAATAATATTAAAATATCATTAAAAAAATATTTCCTAACAAAAATGTACGTCAGTTTCAACACTGTCAGAAATATCTGACTCAAACTCCATCCCGGGAATGCCTCCTTATCGACTGCATTTCTACTTCAAAAGTAAACACCTCAAAGGAGGAAAGTAGTCTGATGGAAGCGACTGGATGGCGCAGAAAATTTCGGTGGCTTCCCCACTCCTTTGCCTGCAAAACTTAAACCCCTCGAAGAACTGAGGACCATTGGATGGCAACCCCAGAAAGGTTGAATTTTCTTTGAGCAGCCAATCCTTTTATTAAACCCACCGAAAGTTTTAGGTCTATTAGATAAAAAGAAACGTTCCGGGCTGAAATTTTATAGTGGCCGTAGTCTGATCGGATGCCCCTGCATCGCAATGACAAAAACTGTCATCTCCCATACTTCCCCAAAGTTAAAAGCATTCCTGCACAAACGAGATTTTTTACACCAAATTTAGAAACATTGAATAAATTAATAAGTTCTCGTTATCAAATGTTAAAAGTGAGGAACAATAGTCCACTCCATACATAATTGAGAGGCAGATCCTTGTACAAATCCCTATATAGAGTGGATTATATTTCGTCAAAAGTTTGACGTTTCATTCCACGCTTGCAAGCATGGCAATGATATGGAAAAAATTGTAGCATTAAATACAGGAAATATCATTGAAAGGAAGAATCCATGTAGTGTTGATTACATCGAAATTAAGGATTGAAGAATATCAGAATTGATGTTGAGGCGCCATCGGACCCTTCAAAGAGTTGTTATTATAGCTTAAGCTACTTGGGTACAGTTCAACTGTTCCACCGTCCCCTTTTTACACTGTGGTACACGTCGACGAAACGCCCACTAAGGTTGATTTTGATCATTCAGCGACTTCATGCCTAACTGCACCAACTGTAGCTTTTTCTACCAACTTTAACAACTTCAATGTAGACTAATTACCAAACTGAATTGATTCGGCCATTCATGTCGATTTTGTCCTTTTAAATTAGTTATGTTCGCTCTCTGGGGTTTGAAAATCAAGTGGAAAAAATGCGTAACTTCACCCACTTTAACCTTTCGTAACAACTTTAACAACTTCAACGTAGACTAATTACTTTCAACTGAACTGATGTGATAATTTATATATATAAATACTGGAACTCCTTACTCTGGTAATTCATGTCTATTTTGTGTTCTCAAATCAGTTAGGGTTCAGACATGTTTTGTGGGGTTTGAATCTGAAGTCGAAAAAGTGCAGAATAAGAATGATAGGTTTGCTGGCTTTTCTGGTATGCTTTTCTGGTATTGGTTATAGTGGGTGAGTGAATCTATCTGCATGGGATGCGTTCAATTATCATGTGTTTGCCGCTAGGTTTGTTTGGATGTCATACGTCTGACCGTGTTGATTGCCATGGCCTCGGCCAACGTACAGCCTGAAACATTTGTTGTATGTGTCCTCACCATAATATTCTTCTTTTTATATATTTACACAGATCAGCTTTCTTCGATGAACTTTGGCCATATTAATGATTTTTTTAATGAGAGATAGCAGAGAAAGTCGGCACCATACGAAAAATCATTCCACAGTCATTATTGTATTAGTCAATGAATCAATTGCTGTGCATTAATGCATTCAGCCATTTGTCCTTCCATCGAGCGCATGTGTTTACCTAGTTTTATCTTCAATCAGAAGCTTAACTGTTAATAGTCACTTTATTTACTCTTCAGGATAAAGTGATTATCGTGCACAAAGGGTGATAATTCCTGGTAGGGTGATGGCAATAACCGTGGGGATTTTGAAGCCTGTTGCAGGGTCTCATTAATCTGTTACCACAACATTCCTGTTCATGGTGAACAACAAATTGCTAAATGAAATATAGCCTGTGCATACACCAGCAACATAACGAGTGGTTTTGATTTTCCCTCTGTGCAGTAACCTTATAAAACCAATCAATAAAAGAGAAAAGAAAAAGACACATTTCCTTGTGTTGTTGCAATTGCATTGTCAATTATATCACCATAGATATGAAGCATACCATTCCAGATCTGTGGCTAGCAATCAAGTACAGCAAAGGTAATGTGATTGTTTTGTTTTGTTTTTTTGTTGATTTTAGCGATTCTTTTTTGGACCATTTTATGGGTAAGTTACTGCACATCTCTTTATCTGGGGAATTTAGGAGATATATATAATGGAGAATATTGAAGATCAGAAGGCATGCCACGAATGTCTAAGTGTGTAGCTTCGCCCAGGCCAGTGAAGTAAAAAATTTCAGGCATATGACCATTCAAACCAAAGCTGACCGCAAATTGGTGTGCAAACACATGTTGATTGATCGCTTCCGTTACAGTTGCAGATAGATTCAGTTATCCAGTAGGAATATCCAATACCAGAATAGCCCTAAAACCTGTTATCTTTATACTGCACTGTTTCGACTTCAGGGCGACACTCTTATAGTCCAAGTGTACAACAAAGCCAAATATGCCGCTACAAGCAGCACTGGTACGTATCAAACTCAGAGTGGATCAGATTGATATTAATGCATTTTTAGTATTGATAAATGTCATGCTTGGACCAGTTTAGTGCCTATGTATTCTCTGGATTGGCATGTTAATCTTAAAAAGTATATTTAAAAGTGTTGATATTTGTATCTGCAGAGGGTGGGTTGATAGAGTTCAATTTATAAACTACATCAGGATCACTGGTCAAGGAGTGACTCTCTGGTATGCATGCCCGTAGTTCATGTCTTCGGGCCATTACTGTGTATAGAGCCTTCATCATCTCTCCAACAAGGCTGGGAAGCACTTATCCGTTTACCAGACCTCAGGTCCATCTGCACATTTTTATCCTTTTGCTGATAAGATTAATATTTATTTTATAAATAAGTCTTTTATTCCCGGGTATTAAAATTAATGTATTCTCAACATTGTGCACGTAGCTCCCAAGAAATAAAAATAATTTTTGAACTGACTCTTTTTATAGTATTTCCTTTTTTAAATAAATAGCTATTTTCATTAATAGCACATTTTATACCTTGGCTAAACATTTTATAATTATACAATATTGAGGTGAGGGGTCAGTGAATGTAAAATCTTTTATACTTTTTATATTAACATAGATATTTACCTTAAGGCTTTCACTAGCTGTTATAAGAAATGGTTTTTTTAGCAGGAATCTGGCTATATAAATTTATACAAATCACTGTTTTTTGTTGTTTAGAATTCATTTTTTGAATGCAGAAATAGATTCAGTATGCTGAAAAACTCTCAGGGCACTTTAGTAGAATCTTTAACCTACTACTTTACCTTACCATTAACTCCTCTGGTATGTTAAAACTAGTAATTGTGTGATGCATAAGAATTTTATAATTATCCATGCAAGAACAATGAGAAGAATAAAGACAACAATGTATGTTGTTAACCTAAAGAAAAATATTTTATTGGACATAGTTTTTTATTAATTAATTATTTTATATAAATTTTTTTTTTTTTTTTATCCATGGAGTTGAGTGCAAGTTAATGATGGTCCAACAATGCAAACACTGAAAAACAACAATCTATTAATTTGGAGAGATGATTCAATGTACTTTTACAATGAATTTGAATATGGTGTAAAAACATGAGACTTGGAAAATTGAATTAGCTTTCGGAATATACAACTTTTATTCATAGAAATTGTGAAGAACTATGTGAAATTTGATTTCTTCTAATTTTTGTATCTTATTTTTACAACAAAATATAAGGTATATGTCTCCTTGTGTTGGCAAGCTACAAAGGTCTTAACATGATCAATTTTTTTTTTTTTTTATATAGTAGATATGGATCTCGTCTAGTGCTCAAAGAAATGTAATCTAGGATTTTGATATATGCAAAGACAAAAGTAGATTAAAAATAGTAAACAATATTAATTTAATATATATGGAATCTGCTTAGTCGACTCTATCATTGCTTCTAGTTTTATCAACAACTAATTTCTGTAGAGTATTGAAAAATAAGGCCAAATACAAAGATATAGAGAGGTATTGGAAAAAGATGAGGTTTTTATCTATTTGTAGAATGAACCACTAGTTTTTTCATCCCAAACATAAATCATAGGCAACCAAGTGAGCATACAATTAAGTTAAAGTTGTCATTCTTACCCCCCCAAAAAAATTGAATTCTCTCTCTCTCTCTCTCTCTCTCTCTCTCTCTCTTAAATCTACTCCTCTCTACCCTTCACTTTGAATCCACCCCCCTCTCTCTCCCCCACTCTGCTACATGGTAAGACCTACACACGGAAAGACCTAGACATCGCATGGCATGGAAATACCTAGAACTAGACCTTTCCAGGCCTCACACTCTCA
>ML792221.1:182307-226484 GCA_009831015.1 Picea engelmannii | reverse complement strand
TGTATCCCCCTCCCTCTATATCTCCCAATATTATCCTTTTATCCTTTTATCTCTCACTCACTCTCTCTATTTCCCCTCTCTATCTCCCTCTCCCTCACTCTCACACACTCTCTCTGTCTTCCTCTCTTCCCTTCTCACACACTTTGTCTTCTTCTCTCTCCAACCCCCTCTCTATCTTCATCTCTTTTCCTCTCACACTCTCATACACTCTCTCTACCCCACCCTATGCATCCCTTTCTCTGCCTCTTAGAATCTGAGACACTATAGAAATTTTGGTACATCAGAAGGAAAGAAATGGCCTTGAACTAGACATGGAAAGACCTAGACCTAGTCCTAAACATGGAAAGACATGTAAAGATCTAGACCTGGACCATATACAATGACCTAAACCTATATGATTACCATGACCTAGACCATGACCTATAACTATACAATGACCATGACGATGACCTTGACCTAGACCATGACATAGACTTATACCTAGACTTAGACCATGACCCAGACCTATACTAAGACCATGAAGTAGACCATGACCATGACCTAAGCCATGACCAACTAGAGCTTGACATATAGAATGACCTATACCCACCTTGCTCCATCTAAGCCTAGGAATAACCTATACTCAACCCTTAACCCCCTCTACACCTAAGCCCTAAGTGAACTATCCCTATGCCTCTTGTTGAATGTGCCACAACCCTTGCACCTCCATATAAGTGCTCTAACCATTTCTCTATGCTTTGAAACACTTTCAATATTCATCCCTTAGGTCCTAGTTGTACACAAACCTCTATACTTTTTTATTCATAATTTTTTTTGTTCTACAATAAATTTTATATCCACTGGATTAAGCTAATTCATGCACTCTTGTGACTTTAAAAAAAAAGGTTGAGTGTGCCTGGAATTCATCCATGCACAACATGAATGTGTGTGTGTTCCTAGAACACATGCGCATGTTCCTTTTGGGAAAGTAAATGTGCCAATCATACTCCTTAGCCTCATCTATCTCAAAAACTCAAACAAACCGAACATCTGCATGCAAAAATAGAAACAACAAACTTTTTTTTGTTCTTTTTGTCTTCTTGTTTAATTGGTAGATAATTTTGTGCTATTGGAAGACAATTTGTGTCATTGGAATTATAAGCTATGTATTCTTGTGCAATACCGAGACAAATTTGTGTGATTGGATTTGGAATTGTTAGTTGTTTCTTTGTGTGTAAAACCAAAACAAATTTGTGTAATCAAAGGATAATTTCATTAGAAAGAAAACTTGTTGTGGTGTTCTTGGAAGAAAATTGTTCTCTTTAAAAATAGGTAACCTATGGAATCAAAGTAGAAAGTATTCGAGGAAAGAAAAACCAATTCAAAAGTTATATGAAGAAAGATAAAAGGAAACGTTAGATATGAAAAACCCAGGCTTTCAGCATAAGGAAATCCAATTTGTAGCATAATAGATGTTGTTGTTGTTTCTCCGCCATCACCATATGAAAAGCGTAGGATTTTAGTAGAGACCAATGCAGTTCAAACTTGTATTGTACCTCCAATCTCTATCTAATCAATACAATGTGTTGTGGATGACCATATGATGGGGGATTTGCTTGGAGATGATTATGTAGTGGATGAAATTAGAGATACAACTGGTGCATAGAGTTTTGGCTTATTTCCACTCTAAGATGGAAATTGTTGTTGATGTACACTTCTACTTAGTTGGTTGAAATGAGATCCTTTATTTGGGTTCTTATAAGGGAAATATTTGAATCCCTTCTTCTAGAATATAGTCCTTATAAGGCTCCTATTTATTTTTAGACTAGTGATAGAAACACTTAGCCTTCCTTATAGTGTCCTCCAATGTCTTAGGCTTGTCAAATTCAATGATTTCTTGGTAGGACTATGGAAATCCACTAAGAAAATGATGTATCCTTTCTTTATTGTCCTTGAGGTAAGGGGAATAACTTAATAGTTCTAAAAATATCTTAGCATATGCATCTATGGTAAGTTGTCCCAACTTATGCTCATGGAATTCCTTGATTTTATCATCCTAATACTTCTTTGATGGGTATGTATTTCAATAGTATTTCTCAAAATGCTTCTAGGTTAGTTTGATTTCTTTTATTCCTTTGAATTAGTTGAGGTATTCCCACCATATGGAAGCTCCTTCATTTAGATTGAAGATGGAAATATTCACTTTTGTATTGTACGAGTAATAATGTACTCGAAAATACTTCTTCACACATAGAAACCAAGCCTCGGCTTCTTCTCCCTTCTTGATTTATCCATCAAAGTTAGGTGGCTTAACTTTCTTGTATTCGTCAATCAACGAAATTTGTGATTATGTCTTCCTTTTTCTCTTAGGTATACTCAATCTAGTGTCACTTCTTGAAAACTCCTCATAACAAATCTTCCTGCTGGACAACTCCTCAGAATAAATCTTCTTGTTGGACAACTCCTTGAAATAAATCTTCTTGTTGGATGACTCTATGGAAATATTCCCACCATATCTACTTTTATTCACATTCCAATGCCTCTTCTTCGAATAAATTTTTCCTATATCTCTATGGGATAATACATTCTTTTGGGAATATGAAGGGGTTCTCAACCTCTCATACTGTTGCACCTCTGAATTACTAGGACCTTGCTACAAATGCTTTTAAATCTCAGAAAAACTTTGTAGTAGCACTGCATTCATCTCTTCTTGTTCAAATGGGTCCCTCACGAGCCTCTCATTGTCTTCCTTCAGACTTATGATAGTGGCTACCAAATATGGAGAGGTTTATCAAGCCCTCTGATCATCATATTACTCATCTCGGAAGTGTGATGTGTTCTCCATGCTACGCTGCACCATTCACTTCCATTGTCCTATGTGATGAAACAACAAGACATTTTTATCCATTATGTAGAACAACATCATAGCATGCATTCTTGGAAAAATAAAAAACTTTCTTAAACAATTTTAAGCAGCCTTGGCGACCCATACAAGCCTAGCATTTGAACTCTACTTTGATACAACTCTGTAACACACCCACCCCCCTAATCAAAACCTAGGTTGGTGGGATGTTTGGATTTACATAATTTTACACCAGACATGCTACCAGATTCATCGGTCACTCGTGTGAAGACTTTTGTTATCAAAATTTATACTGTATTAACTCTTACTATTCCTAAGAGCAGCTCCATTCTTTAGTTTACTATGGTGAATAGGTTCCTAGAACCCCAAATCAAATGGTGAAGATTATTCATTTCCATCATGGTAATGTTTTATGGTGATTCAAACTCATTCCCATAGAAATTATTTGTCATCGGGGTCGACATCCTCTCCAACAAATAGTGTCATGGAATTCAACGGTCCCCAGAATTGGGATTCAACGACTATGATTTCATCGACACCTCTACTAAATTTCAATATTTACCTTACCACACAATGCCCATTCTCCCTGCTAACGAATGGGATCTATGACATCTATGACTGATATTAAATATTTTCGACTCACAAATCAATGGTCCTCTTCCATTCTCATAGTTCCTCATCATCGAAGCATGTCCACTCTAATACCCCAGGCCACTCTAACCACACACACTCTAACAAGGACCATGTACTTCAAGGTTTACAATTGTTCACTAAATATGGTTCATGAACCCTCCTCCTCATAGTGATTCACACATAATCCAATAATTGAGATCCCACTTGGCATATCCCACTAGATCAATATCTCTTGAACTCCCAGGTAATCAGGATTCCCTATGACATACCCGAACCACCAATCTGGGCCACATCACCTAAGAAAAAAATTGGATTACCAAACAGTAACATACCCACTACCTAGGTATCTCTAAATTCACCTTCTTGGGTAAATACAAATTTATATTACCAATCTTTATTAAGAAAGAAACAAGTAGTTGAAACATATGCAATAGTAAATAAGGATGATAAACTATAAAATAATTGACTAAAATTCCATGCGAAACTATGAAAACAGGCATGCATAATGTAAATACATCTAAGATATAATAAATACACAACGAAATATAAATTACAAAGAAAACATAGAGAGCATTTATCTTTAAATTAACCATTCACCAATTGGCACCTAATGGTTGCAGAGTCGAATGTTCCACCCAACCATAGACACTATTTTTCCAAGTCTCAACAGTAGGTCACCCCTGATATAGGGCTATGAATCAACAAGGATGGGTCTTAGGTTGACTCTAACACATAACCAACTATCAATATCTCTTGGTTTTCCCAACCACACAACAAATCCTAGTTCATTAGATCTCTTTCCCTTTCATCCTACACAAGCCAAAGAAATGAACCTCTTTCTATGCAATGTAGTCCATCATGATGTTACACCTTTTTTCTAGGGCTCCAATGTTATTGGTCAGAAAATATCAATGATGGAAACTTCAAAGAATATATACTATGGACATTTCTCTCTCAACTGACATTATTGTCATGTACGCAGACATCCATTCCCTCTTGGAATAATCAATAATATCTTACAACCAACAAGCAGTGGATATTCTCTCCCCGTAATTCCTTTCTCATGCCCAACCAAGAGAAATAATGAAAGAGGAACAGAAATGAGTGAGTAAAAATGAAGGGGTGAACAATGAAAAATGAGTTATTAAGCAAATGGTTGAGGAATGAATGAATGAAGAACCTCCAAACATCCCAAAAGAGGGGTTTTTATACTTACATGTAATAAGAAGCTGATGTAACAACATTTCCAAACTATTAGCAAGGTGGGTGAATAAAAATAATAATAAATACTTGGCCCATTTATTCCCCTCTCTCGTGGAATCATATCCCTCTATCTTCTTCGTTGTTTGTATTGCAACCAATGATGCCTTTTATTAATAATATTCAAAGCATTACATTTCTAGGAACTTTTGCCTTTCAACTTTATAGGCACTTCAACCTTAACATACTGGCTCACCAGCTTAATTATCATATGCAAAAATTATATTATTAATTTGGGGAGTCAAAACCAGGGTATTACATCCCCCCCCCCCCCTTATTTGTTTCACTGTCCTCAGTGCATATACAAAATAGAAAATGAAAATTTTCAAAATTCTTCAAAATGTCACAGGTACTCTACCAACATGGAATCTTCAAACTCTCAAGTAGCATCTTGAAGACCATAACATGCCCACTAAACCTTTACTTATCCTATGGCTCAATTCTAGAGAACTTTTACCTTCTTATCCAATATGTGCATCGACTGGACCTTAAAGTGTCCTTCTAGCTCCACCTGAATCAAATTATAATCAATAACATGGTTAGGATCATGTACATACTTTTTTAGCAGAGAGACATGAAATACAATATGCACATTCATGGAAGCAAGAAATGAAAACAAGTATGCAACTAGCCCTATTCTGTCCAATATCTCAAATGGACCACAAACTCTAGCTACTAGCTTTGTACAACTACCAAACTTTAATGATCTCTTCTTGGGCTTCACTTTCAAAAGGACATGCTCTCCCACTTTAAATTCTCTAGTTGTCGTGTTCTTATCTACATAAATCTTTTGTCTATCTTGTGCTGCCTTCAAATTCTATTTAATTTTGACCATTTGGTCTTCCATATCCCTGAGCGATTCTATCCCAAGTACTACTTTGTTTGTTGGGTTGTCCCAACTCACTAGAGTATTACGTTTTCTACCATACAAAACCTCAAATGGGATCATCTTCAATGAATCTTGATACCCACTATTATAGGAAAGCTCAACCTAATGTATGTAATCTTCCCATTTAGATGTTTTATCCATAACGTACATTCTCAACATGTCTTAAATCACTTGGTTGACTCTCTCTATATACCCATCTAAATGTGGATGGTATATTGTGATAAAATTCAGATTTTTACCAAATCCTTTAAATAATCCCCTACATAAATTTGAAGTAAAATTTATATCTCTATATTAAACAATTTTCTTAGATATCCCATGCAAACTAGCAATTTCCTTCATGTAAATTTCTGCAATATTAGTTGTTGTATGAATCATTTTCACTGGTACAAAATGAGAAACCTTTTTCAATTTATCTACCACTATCATTGTCAAATCACGTTGCCTTGTTGTCTTGAACAATTTAGAAATAAAATCAATGGTTACCACGTCCCATTTATTCTATGGAATTGGCAATGGTTGTAGTGAACCTGTTGGGTGTCTATCCTAAACTTTCACACTTTAAAATTCCATACATTTGGCAATGTAATCAACGGCATCATTCTTCATTCCTAGCCAAAAGAGTTGGCTTCTTACCGTTGCAATTAATTTTTGGTAACCAGGATATCTAGCATATGGAACATTATGAATTTGTTTTAACACCAAATTCCTATGTTCTATGGAACTAGGAACATAAATTCTATTTTTGTTCATAAGTAATCGATATTCCTTCATCTCATACCCTTAAAATTTCTACTATACATTTACTGGTTCTAAACTTTCTTTTACCTATAGATAATGTTGGTCTATAAAAAAAACATTTAAAATTATTCTCTTCAAATATGAACTATGCATACTAATGGTTGTAGCATGCATGAGATGTACTCTTCTACTAAGTGCATCAACAAATTTATTTTATTTCCCTTTGATATAGTTGATTTCAAAGTCATACTGACTTAAAATTCCAGCCATCTTGTTTGCCTAACATTCAAAGTTGGTTGCTCAAAAAGATATTTCAGACCACTATGGTTTGTTCTTAATTCAAATTTCTTCCTCATTAAATAATGCCTCCACATATTTAATGCATGAACTATGACAACGAGCTCCAAATTATGTGTGGCATATTTCCTTTCATGATCTTTAAGATTTCTAGACTTGTAATTGATTGCATGTCCATTATGAGTGAGTACTCCACCAAGTCCCTTTTGGATGCATCTGTACATACCACAAAACTTTCATTTTGGTTAGCAATCTTAAAAATAGGTGCACTAGTAAATAACTCTTTCAACAATTTAAATTTTTCTTCACACTCAGTTATTCACTCAAACTCAATTCCCTTCTTTTGTTAAGAAGTGATGGGATGAGAAATCTTAGAGAAACCTGCTATAAATATTTTGTAGTATCCAGCTAATCCCAGAAAAGGTATAAATTTTCAAACATTCCTTGGTGTTGACGATCCTCTAATGGCTTCAATCTTCTCTGGATCCACTAGTATGCCTTCTTCTGAAATAATGTGCCCAAAATAATGTATCTATTCTTGGTAAAAAGAAAACTTTCTTATCTTAGAATACAATTGATTTTCTCTTAGTACTTGCAGTACCAACCTCAAGTTATGTTCATGATCTTCCTTGGAATTAGAATAGATAAGTATGTCATCCAAGATTACAATGACAAACTTATCCAAATAATTTCTGAATATTCCATTCATTAAGCACATAAAGATAGTTGGTGCATTAGTTAGTCTAAATGGTACCACTACAAATTCAAAAATTCCATACTTGGTTCTAAAAGTTGTCTTATTGATGCATTCTTCCTTGATTTTGACCTGGTGATACCATGATATCAAGTATATCTTTGAGAATATCTTTGGTCCTCTTAGTTGATCAAAGATGTCATAAATTATGGGTAGAGGGTACATTTGTTCTCCATAATGTCTTTATTCAGCTGTCTAAAGTAAATGCACAACCTCAATGTTCCATCCTTCTTTTTTACAAAGAGTGCCATTGCACCCGAAGGTGAAACACTTAGGCCCATGTACCCTTTCTTAAAAAATTATTTCAGTTGCATTTGTAATTATTTTAATTCTGATGTACTCATTATGTGAGTTTTTCAAATTTGGGAAGCTCCTCATACTAAATCAATAGATAAATCTATATCCCTCTTTGGTGGAAATCCTGGTATTTCTTAGAAGACATCCTAAAATTTTTGCAATATTGAGAAATCTTCCAGGATTGGCCCTTTTTTAGTTTTTGGCTCCTCCACATGACATACATGCAATTGACATTGTTTTCTGAAAAATATCTTGAACTGTAAGGATGAAATCTCCCTTATAGAAATGGGTCTTGGAATTCCTTTCACAAGGCTTTTCTTTCCTTCTTCATCAAGACATGTAAATGTATTTCTATGACAATATAGGACAACATGAAGCTTTTCCAACCAATCCATTCCAATTAGGATATTATAAGATCCTAATGGTATAATATTTGGATCAAAATTAGTATTTAATCCATTCATATTTATTGGACAATCTTTGACAGTATCATTGATCCTTCTTTTGGTTCTAGTGGCTAACTAAACTGAACTTGCTTTTTCAAGCTTATTTTTCTTCAAATGAAATATGTCAACTACTTTAGGATCAATGTAATTATGTCTTTCTCCTAAATCAATTAAAATAGAAACAGGTTGATTAACGATCTTACCTTCGACCTCAACCATATGGGATTGGTGTTCTACTTGTCAATCTTCCAAGGATGCATATATTCTTGGAATATTTCTTCCCATGTATTATACTACAGTAGCCTCTTGGATGTTTTGCATGGTCTTTATTTTATCTCCTATATGAGATAAATCCTTCTATATGTGATCTTCTTTGCATCCCCAACAATGGATTGGTGGTGTTCCGATTTTTCCCAAAGATTCTTCTATATTGGATTCATGTTTAGTAGGATGATATTGTTGATTTGTATTAGGAATGCTTCGATTGAAAGGAGGCTTGAATCCCTTCCTTCTTTGATCAAATTTCCCGTTCTTCTTATCCTTCCAATACTTCTGCAAAGGTTCTCTACCCTTGTCTTTCTCATACAAGTACTTATCCTTTCTGATGGTCTCTGTTAAAGTTCTAGGTTGATAATATTGAATCTTATCTTTATAGAAATATGGAATTCCACCCAAAAATATTTATGTCTTCACCTTTTCATCCTTGATAAAACTGACACACTTCAACAATACAAAGAACTTATTTTCATATTATCCCATGGTCATTCTCCCCAACTTGAGTTCAAATAAATCTTCCATCTTATTTTCATAATAGTGCTCTGCAGATACTCCTTCTGAAAATATCTCTTGAATTTCTTCCAAGTGATCCTACTCTCATTAATGTGATCAAATTTCTTCAACTAATCCCACCACATAACATATTTTCCATGCAAATGGTATGTGACAATTTTAGCTTCTAGGTTAGATGAGTATTTGTGCAATTGAAAATAGTTTTTTATTCCAAGAAACCATGCTTAAACACCATCTTCCCTTTATATTTAATCATCAAAGGATGGTGGATTAATCTTCATAAGCTCTCCTTACAAATTATCCATCTCCTGTCTTTTTCTTTAGTTCCTAATACGAGACACTTCCATAATTCTCTTTGAATATTCAGATGCATGATACTTCCTTGATGATTGATGTATGTGATTTATACTAGCATTTATTGAGTATCTGGGTCTTTTGTAGCTATCTCTTATTTCATAATGTCTACCTTCTTCCTCACGTCTTGAAACCGATCCATTATTTTCTTGTCTCTGTAATTGATTTATACTTTGCATGATTTGAGAATTTTTATGATTCTATTCTCTCATAATCTTCTCATTGTGAGTCCTATTCCTCATTCCAATCTTTGAGATGAAAGTTATGGCTTCCTAATAAATTCATTTTTGCTCCAATTGTGCACTTTCTCCACTAGTGCAATTTTACTGAAAGGCCAACTTTTTTCAATTATAGAAGAAAATATATCAAGAAGCAAGAAAATTTTTGTATCCATCAATGATAAAACTAATAATTATTAATACACAATAACCTCCATATTCTCCATATGTCCCTTCAGTAAGATTCTAGAAAAATATGGAATCTGCAACTGTCCTTTTACAAACTTTTTTCCAGACTTATGTTATCTCTCAATATGTTCACTTATGGAAAATTTTTAGTAAACCAAGATTGTCTATCTTGATGAGTATGCAAAATGTCAAGAAAATAAAGTTTTCCAATTTTGTGATATGGGGTCACTTTTCCTCCTCTAAAAATCCCAAAAAGTGGTTTGGAATAGTCGATTTTGGCCTATTTTAGCATTCCTCTTCGAAAACCCTCAGAGTTTATTTAGTTCTTTCTTGGTTTATATCCATGTTTCCTTTCTACACTCTCTCTAAGAATTTTAGCTTAATTTTGATCTCTCCCAATGATCCAGACCTAGATATTTAAAAACCACTATTTTGCCATTTCTGAAAAATCCAAGAAGAAATGGACAGTGGCCCTATAAGGAAATTTTGTAGGTTTATTCTGTATAGAAAAAATCCAAAATTTTCATATCAATCTAAATTAATATTTTCTAGTTATGTCCAAAATACAAAAATGGCTCCAAACTTGGTTTTTTTTTAAACTATGGAACAATTTTGCTCACTTGGAAATCTACTGACATGATTGTTGATATGGCACCTTGGGTCCACATGAAACATGTAGGGGATTCCATGTCACCCTATCTAGCCACATGGCCTTACCATAATCCTCCATTCACCACATTATCTCTCTCCTTTCCTTTTAATGTAAAAATAATAAAATATTATTAAACATGAGACCCGCCCGTACAAGATGCCACATGGCACCACCCCAGTGACCCATGTCCCTGGAGGATCTCATCCATACCATGCATAATTTCCACTTGAAACACCATTATTAGCCACAAATATGGGTTGGTCCCACTTCACACCTTTTCCTCGATACATAAACAAATTCCCCCCACCTTAGATTTGACAACTTAAATTGAGGATGATCAATGGTCCAGGGTGATTTTGCATCACCAAAGTGTGTGAGGGTTAACGACCCTTGATGATGTGATCAAAATTTTGTCCCATTCTATGTGGTGCATTCTGATAGGTTTCACATCCCCAATGACTGTTTCAAAACTTCCCCCTCTGTGATGTGAAACCTACTTCCAATACCTATCGTGGTATCATTCCTCCCAACCGATAGGCCCACCATAGTGGCCTACCACCCGTCCACCAAGGCCCATCACCTTGTCATCATGGATTTCCACCACTGTTTTGTCCTCTCATCATGGAATTACCACCATGTTATTACACATCATCAATTCCACATCACTTGACAAGGGGCCTCCACATCATCGCTGATGTCGTGTATAAAAAATCCCTGAATTTCCTAAAATTCATAATTTTCAAAATTTTCAAGAATGCGTTATTTCAAAATTTTATGTATGGTATTTATGGAATTCTATAATTAATATTTTTTAATCCAATTTTAATCGTACGAACAACCAATAATCACCATGCTCAATCCCTTGATATTATTTATAGTTTGGCCTCTACGAGGCCTCACAAAAAACTCCGACCTACAAAATCGGCCCATTTGGCCCAAGTGATACAACCTACACTCTGATACCAATATGTGACATATTGAGACCACTTATCTAGGCCACATCGCTTATGGAATAATTATGAATACCATATAGTAACATACCCAGTGTAGAGGTAACTCTAAATTCACCTTCTTCAGTGAATACGAATTTATGTTACAAATATTTATTAATCAAGAAACATGTAACCAACACATGAAATAATTAGGAAGCATGATAAACTATAAAATAATTGACTAACATTCCATTGACAACAATAACAGCTTGAGCATGCACAATGTAAATACATCTGAGAGATAATAAATACACATCGAAGTATAAATTACATAGAAAACATAGAGATCATTTATCTTTAAATTAACCATTCACCAATTGGCTACAGATGTTGAACGTTCCACCCAACCATAGACACTGTTGTTCCAAATCTCAAAAATAGGTCACCCCCAAGCCAGGGCTTCGAATCCACAAGGATGGGTCCTAGGATGACTCTAACACATAACCAATTATCAGACTCTCTTGGTTTTCCCAACCACAAAATAAATTCTAGTTTACCATATCTCCTCCCCCTTTATCTTGCACAACCCAAATAAATGAACCCCTTTATTTGCAATTCATTCCCTCGTGATGTTCCACTTCTTTTTGAGGTATCAAGCGCTACTGGTCAAGAAATATTAATGATGGAAACTCCAAGGAATATCATTTGTGGAAAATTCTCTCTCGACTGTCATTATTATCATACACACAAGAATCCATTCCCTCTAGGAATAATCAATAATATCTTATATCCAACAAGCAATGGCTCATCTCTCCCCATAATTCCTTTCCCATTCCCATCCAATAGAAATAATGAATGAGGAACGAAAATTAGTGAGTAACATTGAAAGGGTGAACAATTAAAAATGAGTGATTAACCAAATGAATGAGGAACGAATAAATGAAGAACCCAAAACATCACAAAAGAGGGGTTTATATACTTACATGCAATAATGAACCTGTTTACGGGCCAAAATGACCCGTTCAATCAATTAAGGGAAAATGCCCGATGACAAGTCCCAACTAGACCTGCTCTTGTTTGGGATGGCACTTCCGATCAATATCTTGGCCTAGTTTCCAACTAGCTAAAATACTAACTAAATTCTAACTAAATAATAACTAAAATATGAATATGAGAACCAAAGTTTATCAAATGAATTAAAATAATATATTGAGGAAATGGAATAAGCACAACTAACTATCCTTAAACTAAGAGATACAACCAACAATCTAAGATGCACTTTTAAACTAATTCTATTTAATCTAACATATTCTGATCAAGAGAAAAATAATAGAATAAATGAATACAATGAAATATGTATATTACTTGATTAGAATAATTTCACTACACAAGTGATACGCAGATTTGATAGCATAATATGTTAGAACCAAAGAATTGATAAACTTAACGAGATTACATATTGTTGTACTCATCCTGATAAATCATGATAGTTGTAAACTAAAAATATTAATTTTGAAGTAATTCGTTAAATAACACTCACATGCTACAAATGGAGAAATGTATGAACATAATAATCTCATTCACACATATGAATACCATAATATTGAGATTAAGAATGTCTCTTGGATTCAAAAATAACTTCCAATAACAATATTTTCCTCCTAGATTCAAAGAAAAAAATCCCCTTCAAATGGGAAGATCTCCCTTTATATACTGAGGGGATCCTCTTTATAATCGTTTCTTGTGATAATTATAGAAATTTGAGTTGTTTAACAAAAAAGACTCTTCATTTTCTAGAATAGATTACAATATGAGAAAGAAAACATCTAGAAAGAAATGAGAGATTTTGTAATCATGACGTAGTCTGCTTCTGTTGTTGGTCTTGGTGTTCCTTCCAAGTGTAGTAGTCCTTAAAAATGATCTCGATCTTGCTCGATTGAAATATCTCTAAGTCTAATTCTCTGTTACAGAATTTTGCAACCACTTCTTGATGTAACTGTTCAACCGTGGAATTTACAAAGAACTGAATCTTCTGGGTAAGCCAAGTAGGAAACAACAAATGTTCTTCCATTGATTTTTCATCAAAAAACATTAAATATTGAATTCTTGTATGACTGTCCTTCTTTAAATATTCCACCTCAACCACCCTGGTGATGAAAGAGGTCATTTCATCTATATATTGCAATGACTATATCGCTACCTCTACTATGATATCATTAGCATTTTCCCATAGTTGTGCAAATGTGTCAGCAAGCACCCCTTGGGTGGAACAAACACTCTCGAAGATAGGTTCTTTGGTGTCAAACATCATTTGGTACCTGAGACTTTATCTTTTCAAATAAACTGGAAGGGATGTAGGTATAGGTTGTAGCCTGTCTTTTCATTTTAACATATCCTCAAAAGCATCACTAGCTTCCCGATACCTTCCTTGCATCTCAATTAGAGTATTCTATAGATTTAATTGTTCTTTCTGCTATACTCTTATGTCGATCAATATACCAAGGAGCTCATTCTTTACCTTAGATATATCTTCGCTGACATTCAACGATTAAGCTTTGATGTAATCCGTGGTACTTTTCGAGGTACTAGTCTTTTCTAGAGCGGGAATAAGTTTATGCTTTTCTACTTCCAACTCATCCTTGTGGGTGTCCTGTAGTATTTTCATCCTCTTTTAAAATTCTTCATTCAAGTGGTATATTTGTGCCTATAGGGCACCATTAATATTACTTGAGTTTATACTTTAAGTTGTGCTAACTTATTCCTGGACATCTATGTAAAATTGGTCTTTTACATCTTTCAGCTTTGTTTCCAGCTCTATTACCCAAGTTCTGGCAATGGTCATGGAATTAGTTACCTCCAGAACAAAGCATGCATTTAATATTGCGAAGGAGTTGAGTGTTGAAGCCACTTGAACTACATTCTCCTCAGGATCAGGGCTGACATTCCATTCCAAAATACTTCTTGCATGTGAATTTGATTTGGATTCCTCTCCTCTTTCTCTTTTCAAAGATCTCTTATCTATACTTCTAGTTCTATTGTCGAAATAGTAGTCTCCAATGGCGACCACAGATCCCTCGAAATTGAGAGCTAGAGAACAAAGGGAGTAATCCCTTGGTATGGAGCTTATGGGAATATACTTCATAGGAGGTATATTCACAATGCCTAGGGTGGGTGTCGACGAAGTACCTGGGACTTGGTTTAGATTCTATTTTGAAATATCAACAACTTTCCTCTTTTCTTCAGATTCTTCGGCTAATCACTTCACCTCTGCCTCTTCAACAAATTTTTTGGCTTGTGCTTCATTAGCTATCCTCTTTTCCTCCTCATGCTATGCTAAATTTTTAGCTTCCTATTCTTTCTTCTTATGCAGAGCGGCCTGATGTGCCGCATGTTCACATTCTATTATGATATTTCCTCAGCTTGTCTTCTTTGAAAATCTTTCTCTTCCTGGAGCCGTTTTTTCTCAAGTTGTTATTCCTTTTTAGTGTTCTCCTATTCTTTGGTGTTGCCGATATCTTTATCTTGCTGAAACAACTTCTGGAATTGGGAATTTTTTTCTATCTTGAATTCTTCTTGTTCGAGATCAAGTCTTGGATTTGAAGCGTGATGGGGTAGATGGTGCAATACCACATCATATGAGAGTACTCCTTTAAATGTATCCTCCTCAAAGTCCACAATGTGAATATTTGGATGAGTGAGTCCCACAAACCTAACATGACTGATAGACAAATCATGAGGATCATGGAATTTAGGCTCACCCAAGAATAGGATTAAGGTGTTAGCCCTTCCTTGCGTGTTGAGCATTGGATATGGAAAAACTTCCAATGTTGATGTAATTGGAAACCCTCACGGTTCCACCCTGCTCTCACCAGGACCTTCTGAAATCTCGGCCCGAAGAGTCAAAGACTCTTCCACTCCTCTCGGGAGTCCTCTACCCATAGTTCTCCTCGGTGATCTCTCTTTCGCTTCTCGGGAGATCGGGTTTCGCGGTATCACGAAACGCGTATGCACGATTCACATGTAAACCAAAACCCCGAACCCCGAACCCCGATGGGTCAACAGGTCAACGGTTCGTAGATCGGGGATTTTCCTATCGGGATATCGCCCTTTGCGATGTCAACACTCTGTATTTTAAAACCCCAAGTGCCGAGGTACCGATTCCCCGAGACCATGCCACCTGTCTTCCACTAGTACTTGGGGTCCCACTCGGCCACGTCACCTCCTTCCTTTAATTGATCGAAAATCGCGGGATCGTGATTTCAACTGTCGCGAGACCTTTGCATTGGGAAATCCCGAATGCCGAAACCCCGATTCTCCGGATTCGTGCCACCTGTCCTTGTCAGAATCGACGACCCCTATTTGCTCGGGGAATCGCGAATCGCGATTTCATGAGGTATATGAAACTCTTACCTTGACAAACGCCGAACGACGAATCCCGATCTTGTGGGATCATATGCCACGTGTCTCTATGTTGATCGACGGTTCTCGTTAAATCGGGGTATCGCTACTCGCGATTTCGACGGGCATAAAACTCTCGCCTAGTCAAATGTCGAAGCCCGATATGCCAATCCGCGATGGCTCTTGGTTCCTCCTGCACCTCTGGTTTAACACCCGCACAGCTTCTCCACGATCCAACGATCCTCGGGATTTCGTGATTCTCCTCCGCGAATCCGGTCCGTTGATTTTCTGCCTTGAAGATCTTCTCCACTTCAAAGCTTCTTCCTGGTTGGGGCTTCTTTTGGGTCTGTTACCACTGTAACAAGAAGGAACTATCCCTCCTGAGCTTTGTCAACTCTGACTTCTTCAGGGGCTTTTGCGCAAACTGCTTGCGTTTGACCTTCAAACACTCTCAAGCGTTGAACTCGCCTAGACTCTGTGCACTCCTGACACTAGCAGTCCTGTCTTCCTTTGCTCAGACTCACTTCTGAGACCTCCAGTCCGCCCTATACTTCCCTTACACGGCTCGAAGAACCCAATTTGACTTTGGGCAGATGAGAATAAGAGTTTAACCGTGAGCCCCCTCAATGCACTCTATGTGGAGGAATTCAACTGCACTCTATGCAGGAATCTCCTGGCTCAACCAGAGAAACAATTGAAACTTATTCTCCCTTCTCTCAGACCTCAGCTAAAATTCTGCAACACCTGCAAGGCATATTCAAAGCCAATGTATACAAGGAAAACAAACATTCATGAACACATAAGCACATACACAGAGAAAACAGAACCAGTTATGAAATTGAATCAAAATCTCTTCTTATTAATCCAATCTGTACATGAGGGCTCTCCACAAGTTCTCTACTTTCTTCTTGCTCTCCTGAATGAATGAATGATACAATGTACAAGAGAGGGTGCCTATATTCCATTTGCCCTCTCAAAATCTAAAACTATCAAATCTCAAATTAATTCCTATCTAACAGCATTAAAACTAATAAATGCCTTCCTATCTACAATACAATACAAGTGCGCTTCATTACATTAACTCTTTAATGCTTGGCGCAACCACATCAAGGTGAAATTCAAAAAAGAAGTTTGTTGTCTTGTCCAGCTGTCTTTTCCTTCTCCACACGTTGGCTCGCTTGGTGAGTGATCGATGCTCCTGCATCATACTCCTCGGCTCAAAAGATTTCATGGGCTCCTTTCCATGAGCTCCTGCACAGTGTGCCCATGTTTCTGTATCACTTCCTCTGTTTCCCAGCTGGCATCCTCCACTGGGTGATTCTTCCACTTCACCAGGTATTCAAAATACTACTTTCACCTGGTCTTCCTGCCTACTCTTTTATCCAGTATGCACTCCATCTGAGGCTTTTGTGCAACTGGAAATTGTTTCTGCCACTGGACCATTGGTTCCTCAGTCCCAGTGTTTGCTTCTCCAGCCCTATAGGGGTATAAATCCAAAACGTTAAAAATCGGAGATATCCCGATGCCCTCTGGCAACTCAATTTCATATGCATTCTCCCCGAATTTTCTCAAGACTTTGCACGGTCCAATCTTCTTCATCTTGAGTTTATTATACGTTCCCCTTGGGAACATTTCCTTCCTCAGGTGCACCAGAACCATATCTCCAAATTCAAACTGAAGTTGCCTCTTTCTCTGATCGGCTCTACGCTTATACTCCTGATTCGCCTTCTGCAGCCGCTGCTTCACCTGACTGTGAAGTTCCTGCATCGCTTCAGTGAACTCTTCAGCCCTCGCGTTGCTAGTTTCAGCCTGTTCTGACTCCCTGAGCTCAGAAACTCCTCTCGGCTGTGTCCCATACAAAATTTGAAACAGACTCTTACCTGTACTCCGATTCACCGAATTGTTGTACGCAAACTCGGCCTGTGGTAATATCTGGTCCCAACTGCTGTGGTGCTCTGCCACTAGGCTTCTCAACAGATCTCCCAGACTTCTGTTGACTACCTCTGTTTGTCCATCTGTCTGTGGATGGTATGCTGAGCTAAAAGCTAAATTAGTCCCCAGCTTCTTCCATAGCGTCCTCCAAAAATGACCTATGAACTTGGTATCCCGATCTGAGACTATGCTTCTCGTCAATCCATGCAATCTAACGATCTCTTTGAAAAACAAATTGGCGATGTGGGTCGCATCGTTGGTCTTATGACACAGAATGAAATGTGCCATCTTTGAGAACCTATCTACTACCACAAAGATGGAATCAACTCCCCTCTGTGTTCTCGGCAATCCCAGAACAAAATCCATACTAATCGCCTCCCATGGCCTTTCGGGTATAGGCAACGGCTGATAGAACCCTGTGTTATGTTCTCGGCCCTTTGCATGTTGACATATCCGACACCTGTCAACAAACCTCTTTACATCTGCTCGCATGCCTGGCCAATAATATGATTCGCTCAACTTGGTGAATGTTTTGTCATGCCCAAAATGACCTGCTAATCCACCGCTGTGCTTTTCCCGCACCAAATTCTCCCTCATGGAGCAATTCGGTATGCACAACTGATTGCCCTTGAACAACAATCCTTCCTGGATTATATATTCTAGCCATGGACTCCGATCCCTGAGAACTGGGTTCTCGGCCACTTCATAGGCTTCTGAAAAGTCTGCATCACCTGCATACATATCTTTCAGGTTTTCAAAACCCAAGGTCTTGACCCTGAATTCCTGCAGCAATAAACATTTCCTGCTCAAAGCGTCAGCCACTTTGTTAGCAGTCCCCGAAATGTGCTTAATGACAAATGTGAAATTCTGCATGTATTCCACCCACTTCACATGCTTTTGATTCAGCTTCTCCTGCTGACTTACAAACTGCAATGTGTGATTGTCGCTGTACAAAATGAACTCCTTGGGTATCAAATAATTCCTCCACTTTTTCAATGCATGTATGATGGCATAGAACTCTTTGTCATACATGGAGCATTTCAGCTTCGCATCATCCAGCTTCTCGCTGTAATATGAAACAGGTCTGTCGTCCTTACTTAAAACCCCTCCAACAGCATAACCACTGGCGTCACACTTCACCTGGAAGGTTTTCGGAAAATCAGGCAACACCATAATTGATTGCTCCGTTATCCTTCGCTTCAACAGATTGAAGCTTCTCTTAGCCCTTGCTGTCCACTGAAAAATTTTATGCCGCTTCTTTACTGTGTCCATCATCGCGGCGCTAATTCCACTAAAATTCTGAATGAATTTCTTGTAGAAACTAGCTAAACCATGGAAGCTCCTTACTTCAAAAACGTTCCTCGGTGATGGGCAATTCCTGATTACTTCCACCTTCTCAGGATCCATCTTCAATTCATTCGCCGATATTACAAAACCCAAATAAATGAGTTATGTCTGCATAAATGAGCACTTCTTCAAATTAATCAGCAGCTTCTCCTGCTGTAGCCTCCTCATTATAATGGCCAAATGTTTCAAATGCTCCACCCTGGTCTTACTGAAAATCAGTATATCATCCAGGTATACAACCACAAATTTGCCAATGAATTCCCTCAGGACTTCATTCATCAACCTCATAAAAATGCTTGGTGCGTTTGTTAAGCCAAACAGCATGACCAACCATTCGTACAAACCCTCGTTTGTTTTGAACGCTGTCTTCCATTCATCACCCTCTCTCATTCAGATCTGATGATATCCGCTCTTGAGATCAATTTTCGAAAAATAATTTGCCCCACTCAGGCAATCCATCAGATCATCCATTCTCGGCAGTGGAAATCTATACCTGATGGTGATTTTATTTATCGCCCTGGAGTCTGTACACATCCTCCAGTCTCCATCCTTCTTCAGACTTAGTACTGTCGGAACAACACACAGACTGAGATTCTCCCTGACCAGTCCTTTATCCTGCAGATCCTGTACCTGCCTCTTGACCTCCTTGTTCTCCTGAGGTGTCAACCTGTACGCTGCCTTATTTGGTAAACTTGCTTCGGGTATGAGGTCAATATGGTGACTCACACTCCGCATCGGTGGCAACGAATGAGGTAGTTCATCCACGATGATATCAGCGAACTCTCCCAACAGTTCCTGAATCTCATCTGGCAAGTCATCCACTCGTGTACTTGTCAGGACAATCCTCGGCTTCCTGACAACAAATAATTGTGGATCTTCATTCTTCTCCATCTCCGTGAGAAGTTCTTTCCCACTCATGAGAAGTATTGTACTGCTCATTTCCGGTTTCACTTCTTTATCCTTTATCGGAAGCAGTGTCTGTGTTTCCCCATCCTTCTCCAAGGTGTATGTGTTCATCCTCCCATCATGAACAACATTTCGGTCATACTGCCATGGTCTACCCAATAAAACATGACAGACATCCATGGGGATGACATCACACATGATTTCATCCTTATATTCACCCATTTTAAATTTAACCAAGCATTGTTTCATAACACGTACCTGGTGTCCTTTCTGCAGCCATGACCCTTGTATGGACTCGGGTGCTTGTTCATCTCCAGCTTCAACTTCTCAACCATCTCAGTCGAAACAAGATTATCGGTGCTTCCGCTATCCACTATGACCTTGCATTTCCAGCCCTTGGTCTTGCACGTGGTCTGGAACAGTCTGCATCTTTGCGCTGTGTCCTCCACCTCTTTCTCAGGTTTCAGGAGAACTTTGTGCACTGTCATTGACTTCCCACTTCCAGTGTCTTCATCTTCAACATCATGCCTTTGCGCCTCTGTGACGTGAGATTTTCCTCTGTCCATTTTCCTGTCTGGACAGTCCACGGCTTTGTGACCGTCTTTACCACACGTAAAACATGTGATAATTCCTCCTCTACCTCTTCCTCTACCTCGGGTATGAGGAATAGTGTTCACGTCAGCATATCTGCCTCCCTGCCCTGTATGCTGCCTCCTCGGCTTAGCATATTGCTGGCTTGGTTGTGAGGTTCCACCTCTATCAACCTTTCCTTGAGGTCTTTTCCATTCCTCCTTGGGATTTTGGGTTCGTTCTTGGGCAACTGCTTTGCCTCGGGGTTGACTCCTGCCTCGCCCTCGCTGTCCCTGCTTGCGACTCAACTTCTCTTCGGCTTTGAGAGCCAATTGGTAAGCATCTTCCACCGTCCATATGGTCAGCATGCTTAGCTCATCCTGAATGTCGTACCTCAACCCATTCAGGTATCTCGCCACCTTCTCGTCATCACTCTCCCGATGACCTGCTCGAATGTTGAGCCTGTAGAACTCCTTGGTGTACTCCTTCACCGACATCAACTTTTGTCTTAGGTTTTGAATGCGCCTGAACAGTGTGATCTGGTAGTCCCTGGGGATGAATTTCTCTTTCATCTTAGCTATCATCCTGTCCCAGCTCTTAATTTTTTGTTTTCCTTTGCAGCGCCTATCAACCTACAATTCATCCCACCATAAGGCTGCATGTCCTTTCAGCTTCGTGACAGCATGCCTCACCTTCTTGTCCTCTTCGATGTCCTCATAATCGAAGTAGGTGTCGAGTGCTCGGATCCATTCCAACAACTCTTCTGCATTTAGACTCCCCTCATAGACGGGAATGTCCATCTTTGTCTTTGAGCCCATCCTGGCGATGGCTCTAATCAACCTCTCTGTTGATGCATCTTCTGCTGAGACCTCTTCTGCCTCGTGTCTAGATTCCTCTTCCACCTCGGAATTGTTGAACTCTCCAGTGTCGACTCCATGCCTCTGCGCTGTCTCCATCTCCTCCATCCTGGCTCGGAGATCTCTCATCTGTCGTTCCATCTCAGCATTTCCTGCTGGTCTTCCTCTTCTCCACACCTCCCTATCTTCGGGATCTGGTGACTGCCTTTCTCTCCTCGGTGGCATGGTGTCTTTTCTGTCCCTGCTTCAGAAAGAAAAGACTCCAAGCTCTGATACCACTTGACGTAAATGGCTACCCTCATGGTTCCACCCTGCTCTCACCAGGACCTTCTGAAATCTCGGCCCAAAGAGTCAAAGACTCCTCCACTCCTCTCGGGAGTCCTCTACCCACAGTTCTCCTCGGCGATCTCTCTTTCACTTCTCGGGAGATCAGGTTTCGCGGTATCGCGAAACGCGTATGCACAATTCACATGCAAACCAAAACCCCGAACCCCGAACCCCGATGGGTCAACGGGTCAACACTTCGTAGATCGGGGATTTTCCTATCGGGATATCGCCCTTTGCGATGTCAACACTCTGTATTTTAAAACCCTGAGTGCCGAGGTACCGATTCCCCGAGACCACGCCACCTGTCTTCCACTAGTAATTGGGGTCCCACTCGGCCATGTCACCTCCTTCCTTTAATTGATCGAAAATCGCGGGATCGCGATTTCAACTGTCGCGAGACCTTTGCATTGGGAAATCCCGAATGCCGAAACCCCGATTCTCTGGATTCGTGCCACCTGTCCTTGTCACAATCGACGACCCCTATTTTCTCGGGGAATCGCAAATCGCGATTTCACGAGGTATATGAAACTCTTACCTCGCCAAACACCGAATGCTGAATCCTGATCTCGTGGGATCAGATGCCACGTGTCTCTACATTGATCAACGGTTCTCGTTAAATCGGGGTATCGCTACTCGCGATTTCGACGGGCATAAAACTCTCGCCTCGTCATATGCCGAAGCCCGATATGTCGATCTACGACGGCTCTTGGTTCCTCCTACACCTCTGGTTTAACACTCGCGCAGCTTCTCCACGATCCAACGATCCTCGGGATTTCGCGATTCTCCTCCACGAATCCGGTCCGTTGATTTTTCTCCTTGAATATCTTCTCCACTTCAAATCTCCTTCCTGGTTGGGGCTTCTTTTGGGTCTGTTCCCACTGTAACAAGAAGGAACTATCCCTCCTGAGCTTTGTCAACTCTTACTTCTTCAGGGGATTTTGCGCAAACTTCTTGCGTTCGACCTTCAAACAGTCTCAAGCGTTGAACTCGCCCAGATTCTGTGCACTCCTGACACTAGCAGTCCTGTCTTCCTTTGCTCAGACTCTCTTCTGAGACCTCCAGTCCACCCTATACTTCCCTTACACGGCTCGAAGAACCCAATTTGACTTTGGGCAGATGAGAATAAGAGTTTAATCGTGAGCCCCCTCAACAAACTCTATGCGGAGGAATTCAACTGCACTCTATGCAGGAATCTCCTGGCTCAACCAGAGAAACAATTGAAACTTATTCTCCCTTCTCTCAGACCTCAGCTAAAATTCTGCAACACCTGCAAGGCATATTCAAAGCCAATGTATACAAGGAAAACAAACATTCATGAACACATAAGCACATACACAGAGAAAACATAACCAATCATGAAATTGAATCAAAAGCTCTTCTTATTAATCCAATCTGTACATGAGGGCTCTCCACAAGTTCTATGCTTTCTTCTTGCTCTCCTGAATGAATGAATGATACAATGTACAAGAGAGGGTGCCTATATTCCGTTTTCCCTCTCAAAATATGAAACTATCAAATCTAAAATTAATTCCTATCTAACAACATTAAAACTAATAAATGCCTTCCTATCTACAATACAATACAAGTGCGCTTCATTACATTAGCTCTTTAATGCTTGGCGCAACCACATCAAGGTGAAATTCAAAAAAGAAGTTTGCTGGCTTGTCCAGCTGTCTTTTCCTTCTCCACGCGCTGGCTCGCTTGGTGAGTGATCGATGCTCCTGCATCAAATGTGGAGACGAAAGACTAGCCACAATATTTTACTGTTGGTTTGCAACAGTGTGGTGAGTCCAGGCCCCATTGTTTGGTATGTTATTTCCCTCATTAGTATTAATTATGGGACAAAATATGGAAAGATATGTGGGGCCCTGGTGGTCCCATAAACCTTGATGAATGAATAATACTTGTAGAAAAACCAATCAACCACCCCTTTCATCCCATTTATAGCTTAAAAATATATTATTTGTCTTGGGAAGATAAAAAGGACTGAATGTAGAGGGGAAAGGAATAAATTGCAAATCTCATAAAAGTGTTGTTTAAAATTTACACTCCACAATTGGGAGCAATACACATGAACGAGGGGTTGGTTGTCCTTTCAATTTCATCCTAATTAGGGAAATTGAACTCATGAACAAATGACGTCTATCATATATGAAGGCATATAAAAACATGGATTCTTCGTACCTGGGAGATTTTTAGTGTGTAGGAAAATGTTAAAGGCCAGGATATCAGCCCAGTTAAATATTTGTCCTATCTTAACGATGGTGTGTGACAATGGTAGCCAATGAATTTGGTAGTGCGAATTCTTCTCTTCTCCATATAATTGGCCGAGCATGGCCACCAATATCTTGTAAGGGGGTTTTATCCTATGGGTGGAGACCAGTTTCTGACCTTGTTTAAGAGTCTCATCCTCATCCACCCACTAGTTTTTCATTTGTTTTTTCGATCCTTTGCTTGCCTAGGCAAACCCTTTTAGGAAATTTTCGTTAAGTAAGAAAGTAGGAGTCAGAAGGTGATACCTGGAGAGAATTTCCTTTGGTATGAGAGAAGCTACTCACACTCCTTGTTTTCTCATGATAAGTGTCATGTAAGCATCAAATTGTTTAAGGCACCAATGTGCTTCCTCGTTGTATGGGAATAGTTGTGGCCTGGCAGTTACTAGGTGAATTCTCCTTTTCAGAATATTTTGGTACACCTCTAAGACTTCGTTGTCTTCAAGAAACTCTACAGATTTGAAAATCATGTAGATCTCTTAAAATCCAGGGCAATGGTCCTCACCGGTATGAGGAATTGTGTCAGTCACCAGAGTTTTGACCAGTTGGGATGATGATTCAGGGCCTGTGGGTCTCTAGAAGTAAACTGAAATCCTAGGTATTTTTGGATTCTAGTTTGCCATGATGAATAACCAAATTAACATACAAAAAAAACATTCAAAGAAATATAAATTTATCCTACATACAACACATTAGCGATAACAATAAAAAAAAATTGGTTAAGCGATAGGAAACAAAAGGTTATCAATAGACAAGCAATTGCAGTAAAAAAGTAGCGAATCTCAATGAATAAGGGAGTCTAGATGAAAATCAAACTTTGCGAACTGAGTTTTGAAAAATTATGGTGCAATCTGAGTTCTAAAAGAGTGTTTTTATAACTTGTAATGCAAATCAAACTAGCACAAGTATGCCATAACTCAGGTGTGTATGAGGATATTGCCAAATATGATCTTAACTTTTCCTGTTAATTGCCATCATTTCCATAATTAAATATTGTTAAGTAGGATAGGAACATTGATTAAAACACCGAGGGAAGTGCTAAGACAAATCCTCGAATAATATTATTATTGGGGTCGAGATTTCGGAGTATGAAAGATCTAAGTTTTTTCAAATTTCGAAGAGAAAGCTATTGAAGGTATATTTCCTTACATGTGGGCCAATGTGCGGGCACAATGTGTCAGCCAATTAATAGTAATATGGATAGACGTGGGCCCTTCTGGGTATTAGTGTTGAGGTGAATCAAGATGAATGCAGAACCAAAACCCGAGGGGAAGGTATCGATGGAATATTCATTGTTTAGAACTTCATGCTAAACTATGTGTTTTATAGGATTTCAGTTCTTGGTTGTCAAGGATTTGAAAGATATGGAAAGTTTGAGCTCCGATGACAATGACATCGAAGAATATTCTTTGGGCTTAGGAGAAAGTGCGGGACACATGTGAAAATTATTGCAAGGCCATCAATTTTTTTTTTCAGAGTGCGATGAGAAGATGTTTAAAAGGGCTCGTGATGAGGATGGTATCGAAGGTAATATTCCTTCAATACCTTAGAGACACGTTCATATTTCGAAAGAAATAAAGACAACCCATTGGAGAATAAAAAAGATGGGAATTCAATAGTCCAATATTAGGATGCCACTTTTGTAATTGGTCGTTTGATAGGTCAATGTGAACTTTGGGGTTCTGCGAAAGGCAACAATGTAATATCAAAGCGTGAATATCAGAGTCTGAAATCATGCATTTAAAAGAGATTCCAACGAACCCGATCCTGAAAAATATTTGAGTTGAGCTTGGGTTGTCTTAGAGAAGTAAGGATAAATGTCTTGTCGGGTAAAATATAGGCATTAAAGAAAAAATAGAAAATATTTTTGGGGCCCCATAAAATTTTGAAAGATGGGGGTGTTGTTGTTGGATGCCCCACAACAAATGGAAACTTGTTGAAGTGAATCAACTATCTATGAATTCTGAAAAGAGAAAGCGTATTCAATTATACAAAAGCAACAATTACCTTTTCTAAGATCCCATTCAACATTCAATTTAAGGACCCCACATTCACTGGTCTTTATCCAATATTTAAAGAATAACCTATCATCAATGATCTTCCACATAATTCGAGTGATCATTTTTTGGGGAAACTTCATAAATTCATGGTGAAGTTGTGAGAGTGACACCACAACAAAAAAATAAGTCTAATGTCGTAGACCAAAGTGTTTTATTTACCTCTCTTTCTCAGCATTGCTTCGCTACCAACGATCATCCATAGTCCCAACGAAGATACCTTGATATCATACAAGCATGGCCCCATTTCCAGCGAGCTGGCCTCATTTTCAACGAGTGTCCATAGCCTCAATGGGTTTACTCATACTTCCCACGCTTTGCAATTATCTTTTCAACTTCCTTATGATTATTCTTATGAATCCACCTTTTAGATATAGAATTTAGATATTTCAATTGCAATATAGGTGGAGGTAAATAAGAAGTGGGGTGATATGAGTGTCATTCTAATTTTCTAGTCTTAGTCGACAAACTGTCTTTAGTGGGTCTACAAACATGAAACACTGATGCATTTTAATATTTTGGATTAGTGGGAAGAGACATTGGTTTTATGTGGAAAATACTAAATTCAGGATATTTCAGGAAACTTTAAAAGAAACATCAACGTGACCTGAGAGTGGTCACATAAGGGTGAATAAGAGATGGAACTCATCGAAAGATATTGAATTTAAGGGTCTAAATCTTTTCTTTTTCTACATATGAAAAAGTTCCTCTTTTCTACGTTACTATTTGTTAACAGGAAAAAAAAATTATGGGTTTTTTTATGTGAAAGAATAGTTGGCCCAGAGTAGAAAATAGTAGCAGGGGGTTTATTGTAAACTAGAAAAGTGAATATAAAAGGAAGGATAAGACATCAAACAACAATCATATTTTTAAAAGGAAAACTAAAAATAAAAACTACAACTGAAAAAATACTATGTACAAGGCTACATCACCATACGTGATTAGGAGAAGTGTTTCTTCAATATTTGGCCATTGATAGGGAGTTCCTGCTCATCTCCCTATAGTGTTTTGAGCCTGGAAGTCCCAGAGCCTATTTTCTGGTGGATCATATCAGGTCCTAGTCATATTTTTTGGAATTTGGATTTTTTTCCTTTAAGTTCATTAGCTTTGTCCCACTTAAGAAGAAGATATCCTTCTTCGAAATATTTATTTCCTACATTTGATTTATCGAAAAACCTTTTAACCATTTCTTGGTGTTGGGTTAAGCTCATATAATATTTTTCCCTTTATTCTTTAAGTTTTAACATCATGTTTAATATTTCTTGCATTACCGGAGAGGCTTTGTCCTGGACGGATTGGTCCAATTTCAAAGAGGGTAGGAAAGTATGGGTTGGTACAGTGGATTCTTGTCCATAAAACAAGAAAAAGGGGAAGTTACCAATGGATGACTTGGGAGTTAGTATAAACCCAAATAACATTTTGAAGAGTAAGATGCCATTTTTTTTTGGATTGATCTCCCTAATAACATCTAACCCCCACTATTGGAAGGGGCGCTCGATGATGATAGGTTGTAAGGGGAAAGCGACTTTATTTTCTCTCCTGGTTGAGGTTTGACACTATTGGAATTTCCTAGCATATGCATGAGCGTCTTTAAATATGGAAGGCCAGTAGTATCATTCTCTGAGGATTTTGTGTGCAGTAGTATCCCCACCGTAATGTTCTCCTATGGGTCTATCATGGAGCTTGAACATGACTTTCTCATCATCCCTTTTTTCTAGGAACCTAAAGAAAGTGCCATCATAATTGTTTCTACATATAATTCCCTGTATCATTTGATATTGGGAGGATTTTATCCTTAGAGACATTTTCTTCTTAGGGTCTATATAATGTGGAGACAATCTGTGATTCAGGTAAAATTTGATTTCGTAAAACTACAGATCTGAACCGACTGGGATGTAGCATACTTCCTTTTCAAATAGCTCAGAGTCTTGATAGAGATCATCTTCATGACATTCAACACAAGGGAATTCTACAACTAATTTTCATAGCCCTTGTCCTTTAAATATCTTCATAGGTTTGATATCTAGGTCATATTCTTGTAGAGATGTAATCCAATTTACTCTCTTTTCTGCCATATCCTTTTGTACAAGGAGGTTCCTAACAACTAGGTAATGAAAAATAACCTTAGTTTTAGATTTGAGTAAGAATTGTCGAAAGTGTTTAACATCTTTGAACACTGCATATGTCTGCTTATCAACTTCAGGATAATTCAACTCAGCTCCTTATAGGCCTGAACTCATAAAATCCACAGGAAACTCATCTCCTTCTGAGTTCTTCTATGTTAAGACTACCACAAAAGCAATATGGGAGGAAAATGTGTAGAGGATGAAATATCAATCAAAATATGGACTCAACAGTGCCAACGCTTGATTCATATCTTCTTTGATTTTTTTGAAAGCCTCTTTTTCTTTAGATCCCCAAATAAATTGAGCATTCTTCTTTATCATATCTTGTAGAAGTTTATTGTCTCGATAAAACTGGGTATGAATCATCTAATGAAATTTATCTTTTTGAGAAATGACTGCATACATTTTCGGTGTGAGGGGTAGGGATATTATTGATCGCTTCGGTCCTTTCGAGTTCAATCCACATACCATTTTTGGAGATGATGAAACCCATAATTTTTCCCTCATACACAACAAAAATGCATTGCTTGGGGTTTTGAGATATGTCGTATTTCTTGCATCGATTAAATACCTTATTCAAGTGAGATATATGATCCTCTTTAATCTTAGAGAATATGGTCACGTCATCTAGGTACATTAACACACATTCTCCCAGGATACCTCTAAAGACAATGTCCATGGATCGTTAAAACGTGGCTTAAGCTTTTATCAGTTCTAAAGGCATTTTTCTATAGGCATATGTTCCCCATTTGGTTTTGAAAGTTGTTTTAAGATAGTATTCACGAGCTACTAGGACTTGATTATACCCTGAGAATCCATCAAGTAGGGAGAGCATTTCCAATCTGGACACACATTGCATAATTTTTTTCATGGGAGGTACACGGTAGTTATTTTTTTCAGAGGCTTTGTTTACATTTTTCAAATCAACACAGAGCTAGATATCCCCATTATTTTTTCTTACTGGTACTAATTTTTATATCCATTGTGTATTCCTTATCAGAAAAATGATTCTGTCCGCCAACAATTTATTTAGCTCTACTTTAACTTGACGTTCAAGACTAGGGTGCATCTCCCTCAGCTTATGTTGGAAAGGTTTGGTTTGATATTTGATGGGAATGACATGTTGTATAGTAATTGTATCATATGTTTTTAGTTCATATGTCCAAGCGAAAATGTCCTTCTATTCTTTGAATAACTTGGTGTATGCATGCCTTTCTTCAAGAGAACAATTGTTTCCGAGGTTGATGTTCTGAGGAGAAAATCAGATCCTAGGTTTACTATTTCAAACTCTAGGTATGAGTTGTTGGTCTTGCAATTCTTGACCTTCTTGAATTTGTCTTGAAGGTCATAGAGTTTTTCTAAACTAGCCACACTCTTGGGAATACTGATAATAAGGATGATATTTTTTAGTATCATCATTATTATCAGTATTCATCAGCATGTCGTGTTGGCCTTCATCTATGATATAATCCTTGAAGGTATCTTTGAGTTGCTGAAAATTCATGAGTTTTTGGTCATCATCAAAGACCCTCCAACTTACAATATTGTTTTGAATTGATGGCCTATACAAAATTTCAACATAGAAGCAGTGAAGCATCAATTTTTCTGAGGGTATTAATCTAGAGGCCACATTTTCCAACAAATTTGAGTAAGAATTTAACATTTGGGGAATGTTGTTAATATTGAAAGAAGTGAAATATTTAATTAGCTCCCAGACCTTAGGCTGATAATATTTTCAGTGACTTGAAAGGAAATGAATAATATTTTTCACTTGTCTGACAATGATTTCAGAGTTACCAAATACCTTGATTTTGTTTTCTTTAAATTCAGGTACCTTCCTAAGTCCCTGTACAAGGACCTTGTAGTCGAAATTGTTGTTGGTGAAAGGAAATTCCAATCCACATGCAATTAAAATTTTAGTATCTTTCGTATCTTTTAGTATGCAACCCGGTCATGCACCTCTTAATTATTTTGATCCATCGAAGAATAACGTCCACATATTAGGATCACATTTTTTTATTTCAACTGGTATTTTTGAATTTTCAGATTTTTTGGTTTTCAAAAGGTTAGTAGATTCAATGCATTTTTATAACTTATCTCTAAAAACTATGTTAGTATGTACATATGGGGGATTGTTAATTTGATCATCTATATCACAATTGGATTCAATAATATAGGTGCAATGTAGGATTTCAGATTTAGTGCCAGATTCCACGAGAGTTGATGGTTCCGATGTGAAGCTCCCCAAAAACATCCAAAATGAATAATTCCCAAGAATGGAATACTTGAACATCACTGGTTCATTCAGATCGTTTAAATTGGTAACTACGTGTTTAATGTACCTTTCTTTGTCAATCTAGATTTGGTTCATTTTACCATTGAAAGGGAGCCATAGATGGAAACATTCGGTAGAAAAATAATTGTTCAACATGGATGACCAATCTCGACTTAAGAGAATACCATAATTATCAGGAATTTCCACTACTATTATATCTATGGTTTGATGAATTTTTAGGTTAGCATAAATACTAATCAATACTTTTTGCAATTCTCCGACCACCTTAACTTTAGTTATGTCTAACTGGATAATATAAATGTTAGGTGGTTCGGGTCTGATGTTAAGATTCTCACATAATTTAAGGGGAATGATATTATATGAAGCTCTTGAGTCCACCATGCAATTATGAAAATTCCTATTGAATATTTCAAAAGTGATAAGGAAAGGAGGAGTGATGGACCTAGATATCTCACCTGTTAAGGATGCATTAGTCACCACCTGAATTTTGGATGGAATACTATTATTAGGCAAAGTTACCCTTGTGATTACCCTTTTGGTTCCGGAGTTTGATCGATTAAATCTAGGAGACGTCTTACCTTGTAAGGTTATAATGGAATTTTCTTGGATTTGTGGAATTTTCATGAGTTCAAACAAAGAAATGTTGGATATTTTTTCTTTAGATATTGTAAAAAATTATATTCCAATTTGGCCAAGGGTGTAGGAGAAATATTTGATTTCATTGTTTGATGTATTGTTTTGCGATTGGCGGAAGTATTCTTGGATGAATTAGGGATATTATTGGTTGAAAGAGAAGGTTATTTGGGAGCAGTGGTAGTGATAGAAATAAGATTAGGAATGTCGGGGGTGTTATTGGGAATACTCTTACCGACACTCCTGGTGGTTACGAAGTTTTGTGAGATGTGTACTTCTTCAACTTCTTATTCATCTTCTCCAAAATATATGTCCCAAAAACCATTTAACTGTTGCTCAACTGGCTCATCAGAATCTTGGGGTTGTTCTTGTTGTTACTGACCTCCATTTCCCTCATCCTTGTTTTCATCCATATTCTTTGTTGCCCAGGTTTGAAGGGCCTAGACAATATCTTCCATATTGATGTCTTTCGTCTGAGAGGGGGAGGCTTTGCTAGTTGGGAGAGTGTTACTATATTTTTTAGGTGGGAACTTAAAAAACCTTTTCTGATTAGAAGATCCCCCCCCATTACCTCTTTTCAGGTCAACCAAGTCGTTGGATAGAGTTTTAATGATCCTTTGAATAGATTCCATATCCATCGAATAATTTTATTTTTTTTATCTTCACCAGATTTAGATGAAGATATTTTACTTTTACCTTTATATTTAGATGGTTTTGAATTGGATCTACCCTTTAAACTTAACAGTTTTTTCTCAAATTTAAGAGACTCCTGGAAAACTTCTTCTAGAGTATCCTTTTCAGAAATTTTCACATACATGTCCATAAACATGGGTAAACCAGATGTGTAATCTTAAGCAGTTTTTGAGGCCCTTGGCTTTTTCTTTAATGAAGTGAGGAACCATTGATTGTAATCAATAACTAATTCTTTGGAATTCATTTTGATTCTTGATAGTTTGAGGACCTAGGTGGATGGCGTCTTATTTTACCCAAATTTTCAGAGGAAATATTTTTCAAAACTCCTCCAATTCAGAATGTAAGCTTCTTCTAGAGATAAATACCACATAGATGCTTTTTCTTTGAATGTAAGAGGAAACAGATGACATAAAATTTCTTCGTGGTGAATGCTTTGTATCCTAACAATTTTTTTTTTTCATTAATATGGTTCTCGACTGAATCTTTTTATTCGGGGTCAAATTTAGGCAGGAATTTTTTAGGGTGTTTGGGAATATCATGCTAAAATCTAGGTACAAAAACCACATCAACAAATAACCAAGGTTGGTAAGGGGCAGTATTTTGGTTTACATTTTCTCCTTCCATGTTTAGGGGCTGATATACAATGACTTGATAGGGGTTATCTTTGAATTCACTCTCAGATCCATCCCCTTCTTTGAAATTGTCCCCCGACTCATTTTTGGGTATGTGAGAGGGATATTTGGGAGGTGAGGGTGGTATACCTCCTACCTTGCCGACGAGTATATGATATTCAAGACTAAATTATGAAGCCTCGAGGAAATTAGACGTATCTTCAGGAACATGATATTCAGGAGTCCAAACCGAATGATTTTCTTGATAGGAGTATGGGTTAGAGAAATAGGGATGTGTATGATGATGTTTTGTGTATTTTCAGGTAGAGAGTAATCTAAGGGTAGTTGTCCTGTCTGTCTACTATGATGTCTAGTGAGAGCTCAATTGGTTCATTCTATTGAATCCCTAACTAGAGAGTCGATCTCTGAGATAGTTAAGATATGGGGTTGAGGAGAAGAGACAAATATTTTGGGATGAGAGGGAACACAATGAGTGATGACCTGAGATTGAGTATTCACTGTATATTCTGAAGGGAATAAATTATGTTTTGACTAAATTTGATGCGAATCAGACGTGGAATAATATATTACTTATGGGGAAGAACAAGAAGAATTCAAATTTCAATTTGTATCCATTCAATTATGTGGCCCTCCTTCTAGATCCATTTTTTTGACATGCCAAAATGACTTGTTCAATCAATTAAGGGAAAACGCCTGATGATAGGTCCTAACTAGACACTCTCTCATTTGGGATGGCGCTTCTGACCAGATTTTGGCCCGATTTCCAACTAACTAAGATACTAACAAAATGATAACTAAATACTAACGAAAATATGAATCTGAGAACCAAAGGTTCTTAGGTGAATTAAAACAAAATAGTGAGGAAAAGGAATAAACACAACTAACTATCCTTAAACTAGGAGATATGACCAGTAATCTAAGATGCACTTTTAAACTAATGTTATTTAATCTAACCTATCTTGAATAGGATCAAAATAAAAAAATAAATGAATACAACGAAAGATGCATATTACTTCATTAGAATAAGTTCATGACACAAGCGATACGCAAATTCGTTAGCATAGTCTATTAGAACCAAAGAATTGAGCAACTTAACATGATTACACTATTGTTGTACTCATCCTGAGAAATCGTGATAGTTGTAAAATGAAAATATTAATTTTGAAGAAATTCATAAACTAACATTCATAGGATACAAATAGAGAAATGAATGAATAGAATAATCTCATTCACGGATATCAATATCATAATCTTCAGATTCAGAATGTCTCTTGGATTAAAAAATAGATTTCAATAACAATATTGTCCTCCTAGATTCAAAGAAAAAAATCCATTTCAAATGGAAAATACTCCATTTATATAGTGAGGGGATCCTCTTTACAATAATTTATCGTGATAATTATAGAAATTTGAGCTGTTTCACAAAAAAGCCTCTTCATTTTCCAGAACAGATTACAATCTAAGAAACAAAAGCAACATCTAGAAAGATATGGGAGATTTTGTAATCATGATGTAGTCTACTCATACTATTGGTCTTGGTGTTCCTTCCAAGTGGAGTAGTCATTAAAATGCTCTTGATATTTATCGATTGCAATATCTCTAAGACTGATTCTCTGTTACAGACGTTTTTGACCACTTCTTGATGTAACCACTCAACCATGGCATTTACAAAGAATTGAATATTCTGGCTAAGCTGAGTAGGAAACAACAAATGTTCTTCAATTGAATTTTCATCAAAAAGCATCAAATCTTGAATGCTTGTATGGTTGGACTTCTTTAAATATTTCACCTAAACCTCGTTGGTGCTAACAGAGGTCGTTTCATCTATATATTGAAATGGTTGTATCCCTACCTCTGCTATGAGATCATTAGCATTTTTCGATAGTTGTGCACATGTGTCAGCAACCACCCCTTGGGTGGAATATACACTCCCGAAGAGAGGTTTGTTGGTGTCAAACATCATTCGTTACCTCAGTATTTCTCTTTTCGAATAAACTGCCACGGAGGTAGGAATTAGTTACCTCCATAATAGAGGAGGCATTTAATCCTGCGAAAGGCATTGAGCATTGAAGCTTCTTGATTTGTGTTTTCCTCAGGATCAAGGCCAACCTTCCATTCCAAAATCCTTCCTGCATGTGACTTTGATTTGGATTCCTCTCCTCTTTTTCTTTTCCAATATCTCTTCTCAATATTTCTAATTCTGTTTTCAAAATAGTAATCTCCAATGGCGACCAAAGACCCTTTGAAATTGAGAGCTAGAGAAGAAATGGAGGAATACCTTGGTATGGAGCTTATGGGGGTATACTCCGGAGGAGGTATATTCACAATTCCTAGGGTGGGATTCGACGGAGTACCTGGGACCTAGTTTATATTATGTTTAGAAATCTCCCCATCTTTCCTCTTTGCTTCAGCTTCTTCAGCCAATCACTTCGCCTCTGCCTCTTCAGCTAGATTTTTGGCTTTTTCTTCATTTGCTATCCTCTTGGGCTCCTCATCCTCCACTCACTTTTTATCTTCTTATTATTTCTTCTTTTTCATAGTGGCTTCATGTGTTGTTTCATCACATTATATTCTAATATTTTTCTCAACTTGTCTTCTTTGAAAGTCTTGCTCCTCTTAGAGCCTTTTCTGCTCAAATTTTTCTTCCTTTTTGGTGTTCTCCTGTTATTTGGCATTGTTGATATCATTCTCTTGCTACCACAACTTATGGAATTGGGACAAAGTTTCCATCTTGAATTATTATTCTTCAAGATAAAGTCCTTGCTTTGCAGCATCATGGGGTAGATGGTGAAAGACCTCATCATACGAGAGTACTTCTTTAAACTTATCCTCCTCAAAATCCACAATGTGAATATTTGGATGAGTGATTCAAATAGACTTGATGTTACTAATCGCCAACTCATGAGGATCGTGGCTTTTATTCTCACCCTAGCATAGGATTAAATCTTGTTACGTCTCAACTTCGTTCCTTGAATGTTGAGCGTTGGACATGGAAAAAAATTCAATGTGGAGAGGGAAGACTGGGCACATTCTTTTATTTTTGGTTTGCAATAGTGTGGTGAATCTGGAACCCATTGTTTGGTATGCTATTTCCATCATTAGTAGTTGGTCTGGGACGAAGTATGGAAATATGTGTGGGGCCCTGGCGGTCCCATAAACCCTGATGAATGAATAATAATTGTAGAAAAACTAATCGGCCACACCTTTCATCCCATTTCTAGCCTCAAAAGATATCATATGTATTGGGAAGACGAAAAGGACTGAATGAAAATGGGAGAGGAATAAATTGAAATTCTCATAAAAATGTTTTTTGAATTTTATTCTTCACAATTTGGAGCAATACACATGAACGGGGGCTTGACTTCGGTTCCAATTCCATCCTAATTTGGGAAATTGAACTGATGAACAAATGGCATCTATCATATAAGCATACATATAAAAACATGGCTTCTTCATACATGGGATATTTTTAGCTTGTAGGAAAAGGTTAAATCCCATGATATCATCCCAGTTAAATATATGTCCCTTCTTAATGACAGTGTGCACCAATGGTAGCAAGTCAATTTGGAAGTGTGTACTCTTCTCTTATCCATATAATTGGCAGAACATGGCCACCAATAGCTTTTAAGGGGTTTTTAGCCTATTGATGGGGACTTGTTTCCAAACTTGTTTAAAAGTCTCATCCTGATCCACCCACCCATGTTTCATCTATTTTGTGAGTCCTTCGCTTTCCTCGGTGAACCCTTTTAGGAAAGGTTCATTCAATGAGAAAATAGGAGTGTGAAGGTGATACCTGGAGCTAATATCCTCTGGTTCGAGAGAAGCTACTCACACTCCTTTTTTTCTCATGATAAGCACTGTGGAAGTGTCAATTTTTTTGAGGCACCATTTTGTTTCCTTGTTGTTATGGGAATACTTGTGGCCTAGTAGCTACCCAGTGAATTCCATTTTCCAGAATATTCTAGTACACCTATAAGACTTTGTTGTCTTCAGGAAACCCCACAGATTCAAAAATACTATAGATCTCTTCAAATCTGGGGCATTGGTCCTCAACGGTACGAGGAATCATGTCAATCACCAGAGTTTCGACCAGTCAAGACGATGATTCGGGGCCTGCAGGTCCCCAGAAGTAAACTGAACTCCTAGGTATTTTGGGATTCTGGCCTGCCATGATGAACAACCAGATTAACCGGAAAAAATCATGTTCAAATAAATATTAGTTTATCCGTATAATGCATTAACTCTAACAATGAAAAAAAAACTGGTTAAGTGATAGGAAACAAAAGTTACTAGTAGACAAGCATTTGCAGTAATAGAGTATGCAATGTCAGTGAGCGAGGGAGTCTAGATGAAAATTAAAGTTTGCATACTATGTTTTGAAAAATTATGGTGCAAGATGAGTTATGAAAGGGTGTTTTTGTAACTCATAATGCACATCCAACTAGCATGAGTATGCCATAAATTAGGTGTGTACGAGGATATTGCCAACTCCGATCTTAACTTTTCCCGTTAATGAACATAATTTCCATAATTAAATCTTGTTAAGTAGGATAGGCACATTGATTAAAACATATAGGGAAGTGCTAAGAAAAATCCTCTAATAAGACTATTATCAGGGTCGAGATTTTAGAGTATGAAAGATCATGGTTTTTTCAAATTCTGAAGAGAAAGGTATCGGATGTATATTTCGTTACACATCGGCCAATGTGCAGGAACAAAGTATCAACCAATGAATAGTAATATAGAAAGAGTTGGGACCCTTCAGGGTATTGTTTTCGGGGTAAATTAGGATGAGTGGAGAAACAAAACCCGAGGTGAAGGTATCGATGTAATATTCATTTCTTAGAACAATGCGGTAAACTACGTGTTTTATAGGATTTCAGGAATTGGTTGTTGGGGATTTGAAATATATGGAAAGTTTGAGCTTCGATGACAATGAAATCAAAGAATATTCTTTCGTCTTAGGAGAAATTGTGGGACATGTGCGAAAAGGATTAATATCCCATTGGAGTTTTCTTTTCGAAGTGCGATGAGATGATGTTTAAAAGGGCTCACAGTGAAGATTGTATCGAAGGTAATATTACTTTGATACCTTAGAGACACATTCATGTTCCAAAATAAATAAACAAAACTCATTGGATAATAGATAAGACGATAATTCAACAGTCCAATATTGGGATGCCACTTGGGTTATTGGTCATTTGACAGGTTAGCATGAACTTTGGGGTTCTACGAAATACAACAGTGTAAGAGCCGGAGTGATCGGAGCGTGAAGATCAGAGTTTGAAATCATGCGTTAAAAATGGATTCCAACGAATGCGACCCTGAAACATATTTCATTTGTGCTTGGGTTGTCTTAGAGAAGTCAGGATACACATCTTGTAGGGTAAACGATAGGAGCAAAAGAAAAAGGAGAAAATATTTTTGGAGCCCAATAAAATTTATAAATATAGGGGTGTTGTTGCGGGATGCCCCACAACAGAACCACGTGGCCTTCCCCCAAGAATATCATGTAACCATATTTCCAACTATTACCAAGGTGGGTGAATAAAAATAATAATAAATACTTAGCCCCTTTAGCCACCTCTCACATGGAATCATAGCCCTCTATATTTGTACTTGTCTTTATTGCAGCTAACGAAGTATTTTATTAATAATATTCAAAGAATTACCTTTATAGGAACTCCAGTCTTTCAACTTTATAGGAACTCCGACCTTAAAATACCAGTCCACTAGCATAAGTATCATATGTACAAAATACATTATTAATTCAGGGACTCAAAACTGGGGTATTACATGCACCGTAATCTTCCATATAGACCTCCAACAATCTTCACTATGAAGGACTCATGACTTGTATAGATGAACCTATACATGTCATTACACTCTTCGATGGATCAACGATTATTGCTGACTCATAGCTTTCCCCATCAGAGCCCCAACACAACCTTGCACTAGGCAATTTTGATGTCTGCATCCTCTATCCAATGGTCAGGATATTCTACCTAAACTAATCTGACGGGTTCGAATCATTCTAGTCGAGAACATTGGTTCTCTTCATTGTATTAGTCCAATTTATGATTTAACTGTTGGGTATGTGTTATATTATTTGCATGAGTAGTAGTGTCACGTGCCTCGGGAAATGTGTCACATATTTAGGTGGTTTTCGGCACATGGTTTTTGTCGATGGTTTTCTATTTCTGGTTAAGGAATTAGGGTTGTGGACTAATTGAGGTCATTGGGTTAGGGTTTTTGATGCCCCTAGATCCTATATGTATATTGTATTCTAAACAATGTAACACACATGAATGAATATATAATATGTTAGTTTTCCCTGTTTGGGTTTCTAGGGGAAAAATATCTGTGTAATGTTTGTATTTTTCATTTTATCTTTTCTTTTCTTTTACTGAATATCTGTTTGTAGTAGATATTGTACAAGGCTAAAATCTACATTAACCAATTAAGGGTTCCTGCTCTATTATTTCCCTAGTTTTTAACAGACCTTCAAGAGTTCATGGATCCAGGTTCAATCAGCTAAGGAATTTTATTAGGAACATAGATGAAGAAATTGCATGTCCTGCAAGCTTTCGATCTAAGACAGATGATTCTCTTAGGTCTTAAGGTCTCTTAACTCACATAAGTATTCCCAAAACACCAACCCACTCTTTTCACTGTCCAAATGAAATTTTTTTCAATATCTTTTAAAATTTCCTCTCAAGAGCAATGGATTTCACATAAATAAGGTTGTTGGAGTCTACACAGAGATGCTCCCCAATCACTAGGATATATGCTTTGTCAGTTTATGGGTGAATATTTTCTTCATATAATGCAAGATTTCCATTCAAAGACTTATATTTCTTAGAGGGATACTCTCTACCCTTACATAACTTTCAAGGATTCATAATTGTAATAGGTTAGTCAATAGAAACAACATAATCACTCCATTTTACTCAGGAATATAGTCATCCTTACATACTTTCATATTTCCTATGATAATCATGAAATAACGTATTTGCATCAAACAAATTGAGTTAAAAAACAATTATCTGTGCAATGAATGTCAACAACCAATTGACTAAGAGAGGATGTATTTCCTCCCAACATTAAGCTATGTTGCAAGGTGCCTTCCTGCAGCATTCCACCTCCATTCCAAGCCATGATATCACAAGGGTAATCATCACAAGGGTAATGATTTAGCTGGTTCTCCAAACTTAAAAATTGATCCAAAAAGGCTACTCTCCTTCCTTCACTGACAAGAACATAAGTTTTCCTCTTCCAACTGAGATCAATAATTCCAAAGTTTTATCAAGTACCCTTCCCACTAGATTTCATATTCATAAGGAATCTATTCTTTGTTATACATTCCCTTGAAGACCTCCCTTACCAGTGTCATTTTCTTTCCAGTAGGTACCAAGATGCAATCCCCTATTTCTCTAGTCTCGATCTGGGTCTTCTTTGTTCCAGGGTGATTAATATTCTTTTGGACATTCCTTCTATTTTCCTCAAGAACAAATTTATAATTTATTCTATTCTTCATATCTAGGCCAATGAACACCTATGTTCATCACACTTTCTATTCGTGAGTCTGTTTCTCACTCACTTTTCCTCAAATTATTCTCCTGGGTAGACTCAATTCACGTTCTTCCAATTGTTTCCACGAGTCATTCTACTATGGGCATTTTCATGCCTGTCTTCACATGCCATATTTCTTATTCATCCCCTGTGATGTTTTCCACCTTTGAACTAATATTCCACCCAATCCTTCAGATTCACATGGATTCTCTCAGACGTGACCTTGAGTCAGGGATTCAAATTTTGAAGGGTCAACCCAAGGCAATAACTTATGTCAGGTTTTTCAGTTGACCCTTTCCTCTTCAAGAGATCATGTCTGTCAACAGTTATAACTGCTTCAACCTCCTATCCCTCTTACCATAATTGGTCACGTGGCTCCTTGCAGGTTCAAGTATATTGGCAAGTGTGTATTTATGCCTTGCAAGAATATTCAATATTTATAAGAAGGATTTATATTCTCTTCACTGAAACATTTCATCTCCACCACACCGACCACTTCATCGATTTCCCACCTTTGATATCATGTCTAGTACTCAAGGATTTCTCTCCTCAATCATTTTTTTGATGTTTTTTATTAATCAAAACATAATTTCATGCTTCATAATTGCATTATATGAAGTCTTAGCATAATTTTATTCTTGCTGGGAAACAAGGGGTTACACCAAACATAATAATTCTTTGTTTGTCCGTATAGTACATAGAAGAAAAATAAACCATAAAGTACATGACATAACATACTGTAATTTGAGGGTAGGGTATGTAAGTTTGGAAGTAGTAGGTCTAATACTTTGATGCCAAGTAAAATCGAGAGTGTATACAAGGATATGGTCAAGCCATAGGACTCCCACTAGACAAGAATAAGTTAACATATAATGGGAAATGAAAGTGCTCAGAGCCTGACGTGCCAGGGTGATGGGGACCATTGTCATCATTCAAGGGAAGGATTTCGTTGAAACGAGACTAGTTATCCACAAAGTAATCATTAATAGGAAGAGGAAGGGATGAGATAAATGTGCAAGGGTTGATCATGATAGTGATAGGTGCGCTCTCTCCTTGAGGAACTGTTCATCCCCATTTTCTCTTCCCTTCCACTTGATCCTAAGGAGTTAGGTCTATCTACGAAAGAGTATAAAAATATTCATGGACAATAGATCATTAGGAGGGATCCCATCTTGATTCGAGTGGTTGTATAGCTCAAAGGAGACCTTCATTGGCAAATTTGTGAAAAACATTGTTTGCAAAATGTTTGACATATGAAGGAATAAATAATTTAATATTGGAGAGAATAGATTTTATACGTTCCAAGATACTTTCCAGTCTCCAGCTAAGGGAAATTTTGCTGAGAGGTGATCCTTGCTAAAGATTTTTGAGCATCCTAATGATGATTTGAGAATCTCCTTCTGCGATGATTTTGAAAATCCATGTCTGATCGAAATGTTGAGGCCTTTTTCAATAGCTTGCAACTCTACAAATTTTTTGTTGATGAAGCTAATGTAGTCTCCATAAATATAGAGAAGAATTTCATTGTCATTGTGAAAAGTATTTCCAAAACTAGAAGGCCCTGGGTTTCCTTTGGATACTCCATCAATTTAGTTTGAGGAAGCCATAAGGGGGGCATGTCCACTATGTCAAAGAGTTAATGGATGTAGTCACTAGTTTTCATAAGGCAGTGGAACAGGGGAAGTGAAGGTCGAGGTCTTTTAGGATACTAGCCTCCTTAGAAAATCATTCCCAATATTTTTATAACCACGAGGAAGTGAGAGTCATATATTGAATGATTCCTTTGATTTTTTTCCATAGAAAATTAGTTTCCAAATGCAAGTTCTTCAAGATTCTTTGATTTCGTTCCTTCCAAAATTATGAGAGAATAAATCATGGAAAGAGATACTAGGAGAGATTGAGGATGTGGTTGGAGAAGGTCAAAGTTCTCCATTTTTCTAAAGTTTCAAACAAGATAATTCTTATTTGATATGAAGTGTGAAAATTGATAGCCCCTTTGTCCCATAGTGAAGTATATAGGGGACAAGAGTTCAAGATATTTTCCATGTATTTTTCTTCCTGGAAATAGAGAAGGAAAAACACAAGGCCATGAAAACCTCATCAAGATAAATTGTCCCAAGTTAAGAATTTTCCATGAGCTAGAAGATAAAGGAAAAAGGAGATGTTTGGCCACAATATTTGTTTCCATATCTTTGTCTATAAGTTTTGAGAAGGTTTATTTTGATGTCCCGTTTTTCATTGATATGATTCATGGAGGTTGAATGAACCTTATGGATTGAGCCCCAAGTAGAGCTTGTCTTTTCTTGTTTGGATTATGAATTTTTTTCTTGAAATATCACTCCAAAAGAGATATCAATCTAGCCTTGGTGAAAGAGGAAGCCAATGGTATTTGGGAATCCAAGTCCACCACCGATCATTTGGATCTGGGGAAATCCAATATTTTTGTGGCCATTTCCTTCCTCTACTGATCATGTTGTCTCTGATTGTGGAAATTATGTTGTGGTGGTGCCACTAGATCATTGATATATGAATGAATTTGGAGTTGTTTTCACCCTCTCTCAGCCATCTTATTCCATATTCTTGTTTCTAGATAATGTTTTCTTTCCTATATATATTTTGTAGTTCTATTTGGAGGATGGCCTCTTCTTTTTACACCTGCTCCAATCTACCTTATAGAAACATGGATTGTTCAATCTACTCCATCCTATATTCCATGTCTCTTTTTTATTTGAATGTGTCTCCAAACTCCTGTTTATTCCAATTCTTAAGACATCTCTTGAAATTTATGAGTTTTTACTTAAATCGATACATTTTGGAGCACAAATTAATTTATATTTCTCTCCACCAAAGTTGAATTTTATCTAGGAAGGTAGGATGGTCCAGCCAAAAAATATCAAATTAGAAGGGGTGATTGAGTGGGATTTCTTTGATATAACTTTTTAACTTGATGGGACAGTGATTAGAGCCTCGACTTGGGAGAATAGCGGTTGATAGGTGCATACCTGATAGCATGAGAGATTCAAAAAACCAAAAATTAGTCCATCCTGGAGGCCACTTCCTTCTCTCCTCTGTGTCAATTGTTCTAGGTGTGCAATCCATTAATAGTTTCTACATCAACTACATGAAGATAACTAATGGTTTCTATTAGCTAATGAGAATCAATGCCAAGCCTTCTTATGCCTCCTTTATTTTTAGCAAGGGAAGTGATCATGTTGATGTATCATCTAATTATCCAATGGATCTTATCAATGATGTGATTGAGAGCCTAGATCGAGGTTAGAAAAATGATTTTATCAAGGACTCATTGGGGACCATAAACAGTGGTAACGTAGCCAGAATCTGAGGACTCGATTAGTTGAAATATAGCTAAGAGAAAATGGAGGGTGGGGCGGAAATTGGACAAGAAGACTTCTAATGGGTTCCATAGGAGTAATAGGCCTCCTGCTTCCCCCTTTACATCAACCACTATTACATGTGATCATGTCCATATTTTGGGGGTTAGAGTAGAAGTGATATTGCTATGAAAATTGGTTTCTTAGAGATTTACAATTATGGTCCATTCTTTGAGGACTTTTTTCTTGAGTGACCTTTTCTTACTTTTACCATTTAGGCCAAAAAAAATCCAAGAGACATTCTTCATGGGAAATGGNGATTCGACCAGAATTGACTAAGTTCTCCAATCTTATGGAGGAGTTGTTTCTTAATTTTTTGACCCATTTTCTTTTATTCTTTTGATAATTTAGGATTATCATTGGAGGAATGATTTTTCACACCTAGGGAGAAGGCAGGGGTGTGCTTACCACTAGAGGTTGAATATTGAATCTCCTTACTTCACACAATGACATCCTTCAATAGCTAGACCTATTGTTCAGAGATGGAAGGTGGATCATGACACTCACATGTAGCTGCAATGGAATGAAGATCCAATTCACCGAGGTCCATCTCATCTTCTTCCTGTGAATCAAATTGATCATAAATGTTTTCCTTCACTTCCTCCTCCCTATCATCTATCTCCATAGAATTATGTTCTGTAGTATTTTGTCACTTATCATTTTCATCTGCATTGTTGGATTGACTGAGATAATTTATGGAATATTTCATTTGTTGAGTTTCCTTCAAAGGATATTTGTTGGGGTCCTCTGCATGCTACGATAATGTGTCATAGGAATTTCTCATTTTGATGTGTTTTCTTGATTGTGAAGGGGAAGGGTATAGTCTAGGCCATCTTATTGTTGGAACTTGCTCAAAGCCTCTACATATTTTGA
>ML792221.1:131487-182302 GCA_009831015.1 Picea engelmannii | reverse complement strand
GGTCAGTGCGTTTGTAGAAACGCTTCCCCTGCGGGTAGATGAAGCCTCCCTTGGATCAAGAATCCTTTGATTCAAGATAGAAGGTAACAAATGGTTCCCTAATTTCCCCTTAAATATATTATATATTCAAGACTAGTTGTACAATACTCTAAAGTTCTTCCTCCCTCTTGAGTCTCCATTTTGACATAAGATAATACCCTATCTGACCCTATATCTAAGCCTTTTTGCCTCTATTATAAACCTACACTGGACTATTTCCTCCCAAAACACATGTCTAATAGCTATGTCATGTCTACAAGAGGTAATTGGTGATTTAAAGCATGTTTGTTTAACTTTCTTTAATTAATTCGATTGAAAGTGTTTTATTTTGTATAGTTATAATAATTTGATTTACGAAGCAGTCTATCTGGCACTACTAGACACCATGTAATCCAGTACTGAATCCATTCCTGTACCCAAAATAGTTTTGATCCAGTACCAACCCCATTCTGGTACCAATACATGCACTATTCCGGTACTCCTTGCTCTATTCCATTTCAGTACTAGACTCGCGACTGTGTGTAACTCGGTACCAAAACCTCTGTTTCGGGATGCACCAGTTGGACTAGGATAATGGTCAAGATTTCGAGAATACAGTTGGATAGAAGCATCTAAATTCGTTTTCCAGTTGAAAGAGACTCCATCGCTCATGCACTTCGTGTCATGAGGATGGAGTCGACTCCTCAAAATTCGATGTAAATCTTAATTCTAGAATTTCCCAAACTGTTTAATGTTTATCCATAAATATTGGTAGTATTGGATTACCTTATATAAGGAATGTTGTGTAGAAAGGAATGTAAGAAATATACGATAAGAATCAGACAATACTTGTCATTGTGATGTATGAAGTAAAAGAGATCCAAATTTACCAGCTGAATTAATACAGAAGATCTTTTATGTCAATTCTTGGATGTGAGTGAAAGCTTTAGTATGTTAACTACTTAAGAGGTTCCTTGTTGGTTTAGAAAGGGCCCACCACCCCAACTAAGGTAAACCTCATTGTATATGTTCTGTGTGTTTGTGTGGATAGTTTACAACAACGTGTGTGTGTGAATAATCTTTAATTCATTCTCAGGATTGAGCATCGAGTTTATTATTTTGGATTGGTGTGTAACAACAAGTGTTATATTGAATAAACATTTTATTCTTAGATGTTAAAGATAGTTATCTCATAATTTGAAGTGTGGGACTGATATTTTAAGTTTATGATTGTAGTATTGCAAGGGACCAAGAGAATTTATCTTTCATCTTCATGTGTTGTAATAAAGTCTTTCAGTACTACTGAATTTCCCTTGTGCTGGTTTGATTGAATTTCATGAAGTTGAAGTTGGTTTTTGTTTCAAGAATGGTTGGAGTTGATTGTTTTAATTACTATAGGAGACAAGCTTCTTAAAGTTCATCTTTTCAATACCAGTGCCTAAAATTAACAGACTTGTTTCTCTGGTACAACATCTCTTTGATTGACTGTTTGTCTGAGTTTTATTATCAGTTTTCTCTTTTTAGGTTTAGAGGATATTTTGAAGTATTTAGAGATCTTAGAAATGGAATTTTTATGTTATTAATTATTTCCTATATTCAACAGACTTAGATAGGTTACTTGTTCTCGGCACATATGGTGTAATGACTCTTTCGATTACGAATCCCAGATTGACATTTAAATGAGTGTGAGATATACAGTGAACATATTTACGCACCAACATTTTGGCACCGTTGCCGAGGAGTTGTAAACGATAACAGGTAGCATATCTTTTTTGGTTTAATGAAGTATTGGATTGGATTTGAAGATAATCTGAGGGCAGGGAGAAGATGGTAAGACGAAAGGTAAGAACATGTGCATCCACTTTGGTGGGGTTGCCCCAAAGTCAGGTTGTCCTCCTACCTATAATTAGGAATCTATGTTTTCATTGATTTCATTTTGTTTTATGAGTAGGTACAAGAATAATAAAGGTAGATTTCTTACTCCTAAAATCACAGAAAAACCAGACAAACAAATAACAAAGAAAACCCCCCCTTATACTAATTCATCGAAAACTCCTGCAGGAAAAATTCTCAGAGGAGAGATCTCAAAGGAAGAAATTGCAATAATAGCAAAAGGTACTAGATCTTAAGCCACCATATAGATCAAAAGCAGAAGGTAACAAGAAAAGCAGGCAACACTAGCGACCCCATCCAGAAGAGAAACTGAAAAAGAAGCAGAGGTGATAATAGAAGAGGCTCCATCTATTGTTGGAAGACCACACAAAACCTTGGAACAACCAGAGATACCAGAGAACCCGGTGGTGGAACCATCACTCAGTAGAGAAAATTCACCACCTCCCTACAAAGTGCTCAGAAACATGGCAGAAGAAGAGGGAAACACAGCCAATGAAATAGAGACATTTGGATTCCCCATACTGGATATGGATAAAGATGTTGAAATGAAGAACATTCCATTATCTTCACTTCCTCATTTCAGAGGTATGTCGACAGAAGAACCTGACTCATTTTTATTTGAATTTGACATATTGTGTAGGAGCTATAACTACACAGATAATGCTCAAAAATTAAAACTTTTCCCAGCTACACTAAAAGATTCGGCATTACGGTGGTTCATGAGCTTAGGGGAACACACAATTTTGTCTTGGGATGGTATGAACGAGACCTTCCTCCATAAATACCAGGATTACTGCAGACCTAGGGATGTTAGGAATGATATATTCAAAATGCAACAATCAGAAGAAGAAAGCTTAGAAGACTACTTAGAAAGGTTCTTATACAATTACCAAAAGACTAAGCAGTTTTCCTTATATACAACTACAGTTAGGAGTGTCTTTATAAAGGGGGTAAGGGACGATTGCATTGAAGTGTTAAACCTTATGAGTTCTGGGGACATATACCAAAAACCATTTGTAGACATAGAAGAGTATTGTAAAATATACTCTCGTAGTCAAGCTAAAACAAGGAAAAGCATAAGGGACCCTACCAACAGAATTGCTAAACCCACATCTGAAGGTGTCACAAGGATTGAGCTGGGAAATCTATTGGAAAACTTTAAAACATATATCCTACACACCATCAATTCCCAACTAGATACCATGCAAATTAAAAGAAAACAAGGGGAAGAAAATGGTGCGTTAGCAATATTCTGTCATCTGTGTAGGAGGAAACACCTTGAAAAGGAATGCCCCCTCAATGTTATTGAACTCTGTGGTATTTTCACAGAGGACCATCCTACTAATGAATTCCCTTCTCTCCCTGGACTCAAGGCCATGTTCAAGGGAGGAGGAGAACTGGAGACATCTTACCCCCCTAGGAGATCATGGAGACAATGAAACCCCAGCATGTTTGCCGACCCACTTACACAATACCCCCAACAACAATGGGTACCTCCCATGTATTATCCTCAGTGGTCAACACAAACACAACCTTGGCAACAGGGGTGGAGAGGACTTGTATATGGAAATGTCCCCTTTCAACCAACAAATTTTCCCACCTATCCACAATATCCTTCGAATATTTCACAATTACTCCCAGGTTTTAAACCCCCTGCTCTTCTTCCACCTCCACAACCACAAAAACCACTTACACTACCCATGAATCTAAATATGCAGCAACCAATGCAAGCTTCACCCATCGAAAACCCTCCTCGGCCTACTCTTATTCCTACACAACCTATCCCTAACCCAAATAACAAACCGACACAACCTATACAAAACATTGAAGTACAAACCTTTCCTACATATGTAATAACGCCAACTCCATTTAATGGAATTGAACTAAGGTCAGGAATGATTGTAAACAAAACAAATCCCACTATGTTCATTCAAGAGGAACACGTGCATAATCACACAAACCAAGAGGAACAAATAGGTGCCCAAACGGTTCAAAGAGAAGAATAGATGATTGATCCAATGAATGAAGAAAGAAACACTCCAGTACCACAATAAATCCCTTCTCCCAACTCCTTTGCAGCAGAAACACCCCATGAAGTGAATCCCCCTTACCCAAAAAGGTTGCTCATAAAGAAAACCGAGGAACCTCTAGAATATAATCTAGAGACTGAACTCCAAAATATATGTGTAAAGATCCCACTACTACAGGCCATTAAAGACATACCTATCTATGCTAAAAATGTAAGGGACCTTTGCATTAAAAGGACAGGGAGAAAGAGGAAGGAACCTCCTGTCATACGGGTGGTAGGACAGTTATCCAAATTTATAACAGAAATGCCTTCCAAGTATAGTGATCTAGGGAACCCAGTGGTAACCATAGAAATCAATGGTGTTTCCTTTCCTAACACATTTATTGATATAGGGGAAGCAATAAATGTGATGTCAGTAAACACTATGAAAACACTGCAACTAGATCACTTAAGACCTACACAAAATTTGTTAGAGCTTGCAGATAAATCAGTCATCACCCCAGCAGGAAGTTTAGATGATATAACAGTGGCATTGGCCTCTTGGGAATACCCTATGGATTTCTTGGTAATTCATCCCAAATCCCCTAAACCAAGACACCCAGTGGTACTAGGCCGACCTTGGCTGGCCACTGCTGATGCATTCATCAGTTGTCGATATGGAGAAATGACAATTTCCAATGGCACTCAAAGTCAGAAACTTATCCTTTTTCCCCCGCCCAACCAGCCACGGAAGTCCCTCTCTGGTTGGAGAATCTGTATGGGGAGGAGGACTGTACCCAGCCATTGTTGACACTTGAACAAGTAAAAGGAGTACAAGAACACTCTGAAGAACAAATCCTAAGTCTATTCTTGGCTGCTTCGTCATGCATTGACTATCCCCAATATTTCCCTAACTACACACACATCTTTAGCCCTAAATTTCAAAAAATTTGGCACCCTTCTACCTCTACAACAACCACTCTCTTGCAAATAGAGGAAGGGAAGGAGTCTACTATCCAAGCTATAGAAATCAGACCTAGGAAGTCCTTGTATATCAATGCCAGCCTAGAATCAGATCAACAACAAAAGATGGTACAAATGATTCAGGGGCAATCCGATGCGTTTTCATGGGATTACTCTGACATGAAAGGGATCCACCCAGATACATGTATGCATCATATTTACAGTAACGATCAAATCAGACCTATCCGAAAACCCCAGAGAAGAATGAACCCAGCCTTTAAATATATAGTAAAGGAAGAACTCCAAAAACTCCTACAAACTAATTTCATTTACCCTATATCAGATAGAAAATGGGTCTCCCCATTAGTTATTGTACCAAAGAAATACGGGAAATGGAGGATTTTTGTGGAATTTCGAGAGCTAAACAAGGCCACCTATAGAGACTACTTCCCTTTACCTTTCATAGATCAGGTCTTGGATACTTTATCTAGGAAGAGGTACTTTTCTTTTCTTGATGGGTTTAGTGGCAACAACCAAATACAAAATTCACCAGAAGACTAGGATAAGACCACATTCACCTAACCTTGGGGAACCTATGCCTATAGGGTTCTCCCCTTTGGGTTATGTAATGCCCCTGCTACCTTTCAGAGGGTTGTCTTGGCTATTTTCTCTGATCTGACCAATGATTATGTGGAAGTCTACATGGATGACTTCACGATATACGGGAATGATTTCCAATAGGCATTAGATAATTTGAAGAAGGTAATGGTTAGATGTAAAGAAACCAACCTCTCACTCAGTCACAAAAAATAAAGAATGATGCTTACTGAAGGAATCATTCTAGGTCACCACATCTCTAGTACTAGAATAAGAGTGGACCCTGCCAAAATCGACATTATTTCCCAAATTAAGATCCCTAGTTCACAAAAGGAAATCAGAAGTTTATTAGGGCATGCCGGCTACTATAGGAGGTTTATTCAAAATTTTACAAACCTAGCTGCCCCCCTTTTCAAATTACTAACGAAAGATGTTGAATTCTGTTAGGATGAGAAATGGCAAATCTCCTTTGAAATATTAAAAACAAAAATTTCAAGTGCTCCTGCTTTGAGAGGTCCAAACTGGTCTCTCCCTTTCCATATCTATATAGATGCCTCAGATACTTCTTTGGGAGCTGTATTAGGACAAAGGGAAGGGAAAATTCCTTATGCTATATACTTTGTTAGTAAGAACCTCTCACCTACTGAAGCAAACTATACTGTCATAGAGAAATAATTATTATCATTAGTACATGCCATCAACAAGTTTAGACACTATATAACAGGATACGAAGTTTTTGTGCACATAGATCACTCAGCTATTAGATTTCTAATAAATAAACCTATTACAAATGCTAGAATAACTAGATGTCTCTTGTTACTACAAGAATTTAATATCACTATCATAGACAGGCCTGGAAGAGATAACTTGGTTGCTGATTTTCTATCTAGGCTTATCCATACAAGTGACAGTACTCTAGTAGATGATGATTTTCCAGATGAGAATTTATTTTCCATTTCTACTTTCACCCCTTGGTATGAATATGTAGCCAACTATTTGGTAACCAACAAGTTACCTCAAGGTATGACATCCAGAGAAAAACAGAGAATCATTCAGCTAAGTGCCAATTATATGTGGCATGAAGATACCCTATACCAAACAAGACCTGATTTGGTAATTAGAAGATGTGTCCGAGAAGATGAAATGCAGGATATCTCCAGAGCCTACCATGATGGCCCCTATGGAGGCCACTTTGTTGACAAAAGGACAGCTTACAAAATCTTACAATCTGGCTATTATTGGCCGGCCATTTTTAAAGATGCAAAGAAATACGTGGCCAACTACGATGATTGCCAAAGAATGGGAAGACCTACATCAGTCGATGAAATGCCACTCCAAGCCCAAGTAGTAATCGAACCCTTTGAAAAATGGGCCTTAGACTTTGTAGGACCTATCAATCCCATGTCCCGGAAGAAAAAGTACATATTAGTTTGCACAGACTATGTAACAAAATGGGTAGAAGCCAAGGCCCTGTATTCAGCCAATGAACAATCTGTTGTAGATTTTCTCTTTGAGGAATTTTTCACTCGTTTCAGGGTACCTCAAGAGATATTCATTGATCAAGGAACACAATTCACCTCAAATTTGGTTAAGGCCCTTATCGAACAATACAAGATCAGACACAGAAAGTATTCACCCTATCACCCCCAAGCCAATGGCCAAGTAGAATCGACCAACAAAGTGGTAGAGGCCATCCTCACTAAGACTGTTCAGCTGCATCACAAATATTGGGATGATAGGTTGCTTGAGGCCTTGTGGGCCTACAGGACAGCCTGGAGAAATACAACAGGCCATACACCATATGAGTTGGTATATGGGAAGCATGTACTACTGCTTATAGAGTTTCAGGTAAAGACCTTCAGAACTGCCATACAATTAAGAATGTACCTGAATGAAGCTAAAAAATAGAGGCTATTACAATTGAATGAGATTGATGAGATAAGGAAAGATGCTCTACAAAGAACCACCCTGATACAAGAACAAAGGATCAAATGGAATGACAAGTACATTAAACAGAAGTCCTTCCATCCAGGTGATTGGGCCCTCCTATATGATAGCAGGTTTAAAAATTTCAAAGGCAAATTGTCTACCAGATGGATGGGGCCCTATGAGGTTGATACAGTCTATGAAAATGGTGCAGTAAGGATAAATACTATTGATGAAAAGAAGACTTCCCTTGTTGTAAATGGGCATCAACTGAAGGTTTATCACAAACCACTGTCAAAGGAGGATTTTGTCAAAAATGTTCTTCAGACTGCCGAAATTCAACTAGTAAGCGAGAGGGTTTTCCCTCCTATTGACCTACCATAGTAAGTTCAAATTGTATAAATGCATTTTCTGTACATAGGTGTGTCATGAGATGAAGTTTTTTTTTTTTTTTTTTAACTAACAAAGACAAAAGAAAAATTGGTGGTGTTCCCATGTAGATAAAAAAATAAGGAGGACAACTACCAGAAAGAGTATTCTTTAAGTTTTCCAGACTCTTTAAAATTGACGACATCGGTGAGCAGGAACTGGCCTGGGATCAATAAAAATCCATGGGACATTATAGAGAGTTTCCTTTAATTTTTTCAAACTCTTTAAAATTGAAAACACCGGCGAGCAAGAACTGGCCCGGGCTCAACAAAAATCCATGGGACAATATAGAGAGTTTCCTTTAAGTTTTTCAGACTCTATAAAATTGAAAATACCGGTGAGCATTAACTAATCTGGGCTCGATAAAAATCCACAGAAAAGTAGCAGTTAGGATTATTATCGTGTTGTAATAAAAGAGGAAATGCCAGCAAAAGTGTGGTCACCTTGGCTCTAGAAGAAAAGGGGTTATGTCATCTCAGTTACTAGTCATTACATAGTACCCTCCTATTATAAAGCTTTCATGCATTATTCTTCTATAAAATTTGGCAACTGCATGGTTTTTCAGGCGAATTTGACCATAGAACACCAGCTATTTCTATAAATCACTGTCACTAGAATCAATGTCAAGATTTTTAAGCTCGAGAAAGTTCATTTTTATCTCGCATCGATGATCACCTCTATGTATGAAAGGCCACCAAATCATCTCGTTGTGCCTATCTAATACCGGATCCTGTCCAGTATAAAAGAAGGAGCCTTGCATTATTCCGGTACCAACTACAAATTTTACACATAGGTGATCTGACACTCAGGTAATCAGGTGATCCTGTACCAACTGCAAATTTTACACACAGGTGATCCGGCACTCAGGTAATCAGGTGATCCTGTACCAACTACAAATTTTACACACAGGTGATCCGACACTCAGGTAATCAGGTGATCCTGTACCAACTGCAAATTTTACACACAGGTGATCCGACACTCAGGTAATCAGGTGATCCTGTACCAACTGCAAATTTTACACATAGGTGATCTAGCACTTAGGTAATTAGGTGATCCTGTACCAACTACAAATTTTACACATAGGTGATCCGACACTCAGGTAATCAGGTGATCCTATACCAACTACAAATCTTACACACAGGTGATCTGGCACTCAGGTGATCCTGTACCAACTGCAAATTTTACACATAGGTGATCTGGCACTCAGGTAAATAGGTGATCCTATACCAACTGCAAGTCTTACACATAGGAGATCCGACACTCAGGTTATCCCGTATCAATTAAAAATTCTAAACATAGGCGATCCAGTACTTAGATGATCCAGTACTGGTAAGAATATGACAGGTAACTTTCATCATGTTTCCAAGTCGCTGTCAAATTATTAGTGTGAGGACATACATATTCGACATTTGTTTTCATATTATTTAAAGGAATTAAACTAAATATGCGTTTAGAACATCCGATTGCTCTTGGATCATGACATACCCCTATTTTGTCACGAATCTCTGTAGAAATCTTATACCTCACCTTCATGAGAAGGAAATGTCCTACGAAACATCAAAAATGAAAAATTGCGATGTTTGTTATCGGATCAAACTCCCTCTGTCTATCTGATAAATAAACCCCATGATTATTTGACGTACTATATGAGACGACGTGAACCACGAATATCAGCATATTAGGTAATGATCCTAGTCGGTTTCATATACACGAGTCTCGATCATAACGACCACCTCCTTTCATGAATATCGTCTGCCACCAAGCTTCCCACGAATTTGGAAACCATTAGTAGATCCAACTTACCTCGTCATATTATCATGAGTATCGACGTGACCGTTGTAATCTACACTTCCATTCATAAATGTTCCTCTGGATGGCTCTGCCATCCAGATGAGAATTATTTACCCTTGTTATCACACTATCTACAGACACCCTATGCCTTCATATCCCTTGTATGTTTCTCCCATCTGATACTCTATCATCCGGTACTCAACCCTTGACCTTCTGTCTGTGCCTTATCCACCCATGAGAATTGCTTAAAATAGTATGGGGGTTGACAGGCATGAGCCAATATTTAAAATATACAAAGAAACAACTGAATATCAATCTTGTAAGAAAAAATATGAACAGGCAGGGTGGGTACCATTCTTGGAGAAATTTAAGGGCCATCATCAGGGAATTTCTCTTGTCTTTGCACAAACCTATGATGGAGATAATGTGCAGCTTGGGGATGTGAAGTTAAAAATTACAGAGGTCACTATAGCAGAGGCCACAGGTCTCCCGATGGCTGGAGAAAGATACTTCAAAAGAGTAATCGTGGACAAAAAGCTCTGTCAACAATTCCTCAAACCAGAACATCACGACCCCGATTGGACCAAGGGTGTCCCTCGGAGATATATCAAAGAAAAATAATGGACAATGCTTATAAGTCTGCATAAATTCCTCACCTGTGAGGGAAGGTATGTCGTGACCTTCATTTATCATTTAAATCTTTTGTCACATTTTGAGGGAGGACCACAGATAAATTTTCCCCATTTTTTATGGATGAGTTTAAAGAAAATGGCAAGAGGGGTGAGGTTAGTTTCTAAGAAACCTGATGTCGAGCTAATTATATGATATTGATTTCGACATAAAATTGTCAACTTGGGGTTCGTAAACTTAGAGATGTAAGCACAATATATGCAGGGCTAAAGCAATCTATTCTACTCTAACATTCGAAAGGAAACACTTTGACTAAAACTAAATCTAAAATCTAAAAAGTATGAAATTGCATCAAAGGAAATTAATCTAATAAACCTTGCAACTGAAACTATCTCTAACTATGAAATAAACTAAAATTGAATCTAACTTATGAAAACAATTGAAATTGAATCTAACTACGAAAATATGAAAGCTAAAATTAATCTATGAAAACATGGAATTGCATAAATCAAATCTAATAAAAGTATTGAAAATTACAAATAACAAAAGGAAAAATAAAAAGCATGTGAGCTCACATGAGAAACTAAATTAACAAATCAAAACATGAAGAAATCTAACTCTTTATTCAAAAAGTATCAATCTAATTACAAAATGATGAGATCCAAATATGACTCTCAAAATGATAAACTATTTCATTGTTTCTCTATTTCTAGAGAGAGGCCCCCTCAAATGAGGAGAGAACCCTCTTATTTATACATGAATGAGGATAACAAACTCATAATTACAAATCCACTTTTCTCTCAATCTATCCCTTCAAATCCTCCACAAATATCTTGGATAAGATATTCCATCCATGATCTTCTCCTTGAAGTTAGCTTGAATGATTATCTCCAAATCAAAACTTGAAGATGAAATTCGAATTTGAAGCTAGGTGGTGATTTTTGACTATGTGAAAATCTTCAAATATGCCTGTAGTCGTCATAAAACTCACCCAACTTTGAGATATAATGAAAATATGTTAATTTTCTAGTATTTAATCACAAATTCTCTTAAAAATACTTGAAAATAAATAATTTGGAAAATGGAGATATAAACCCATATGTATTATGAAAGTGGTGGAGATTAATGGTTTTATGGAAGGATAAGATAAGAATGAGGCGATGAATGGTGTATTATCAAGGAATAAAAGGTGTATTTATGCGGTCCAACATTCCCCCCCAACTGAACTTGTTGCATGTCCCTATGCAACTGTGCATGAATTTTTTCTTTAAAACTTGTGGCATCTTAGTTGTAGCTTACATGATGATGATGATGTATAACAATAAATCATTTCATGTTGAATGATACATGAGTGGCAACAAATTTTCTTATGGTTGGTTCTTGTGTTAACAACAATTATTCGTTTTACCTATTTTCTTGCTGCAAGTCATAATATTCGAAACATGCATGTACTAGAGTTGATAAGTCATCAATGTACTTAGAAAGCCGTTTCTTCTTCATATTTGAATCATGCCAATACATATCAATGATTTTGGAATCAAAATGCAACGAAACATAGTTTGGGAAAAACATGTTGGTTAATGAAAAATGAGATGGTGAATATGTAAATGGAATTATGAAATGAATATTCCCCCCCCCCGCTCCAACTGAGGATGTGGCATGAAAAAGGGAATGTAATTATGGTGAGAGAATTTTCCAAATTTATCTATTTCTAGCATTTAAGGAATTGCATGATTAAATATTAGAAAAGAACATACCTCCACTTACCCAAAATGTTGATGAACTATGCAATAGGAATGTGGCAGCTGCTGCTGAAAAATATGAAGTGAAAGAGGAAATGTGAGAGTCTCATATGGTTGAAAATAATGTTGGCTGGTACTGAACAAGTACTGAACAAGTGTTGAAAGAGTGCTAAAACAAAATGGTGCAAAACCGGTACGGAATGGGTACAAAACTGGTACCGAACTGGTGTAGAACAGAATCTGAAAATACTGAAAATGGAAAGAAACAATAACTACAACGAGAACAACCTGATCAAAGTTATATCTAGCCAGATATTGAGCTCCAAGATCTGTAATTGAAAACCAACTGCAACTGGGGAAGCATCCAAAACCGATTGAGGTAAAAAAAAAATTCATTTTGGAGCAAAACAAATTTTTTACTAACTCTGAACCTGTCCTTCTTTTATTTCTAAGAGGAATCAACCAAAATCATAAAATCTGCAACAACTTCAAAGCTCATACCCGTGGTACAAATCTTTATTGTGTGAATAAATTTTGTTGAAGTCGAACACAAAAAGAAATCATTGGATTACCGACCATTAATGTATGTCGTTAACCAATGCGAGAGGACCCACCATTAATGTCAATGGGCCTCAAGGTACCAATAGTACATCTTAAAAAGTACGAATAAAGGTTTTGATGTCAAGTCCCCTGTAAGATCTATCAATCAAGAGACATTAATGCATTCCCATCATTGTTAGCGAGGAAATCTGCCATTAAGGCATGCAGATTCCAAGGTACTAAATAGTCTCTAGCCTCAATCCAGATAAGGTGTTGATGTCGATGGAGTGAGACTTGTTGGAAGGTGGACCTTAATGTATCCCACATCATCCAACACGAGTGCAAAAAACTTGCAGAAAATGATTTGGTGGAACAATGAACACTTACTAGTGGATTTTTCGAGTCCTAGTTAGTTTATGCTCGTTTCTTTTTCACATTTCAAGAGTCTAAAAAATGGCTAAAAGAAGACTCGAGTATGAGGCAAAAGGTGAATGAAAATCAGGCAAAATGTATGTGATTCAGAAAGGGTAGTCATGTGGAAAATTATGATGTATAAGGAAATTGAAATACTGAATTTCAACATGGAAGAGTCTGAAGGAGGGTGGTAAGGAAACATATCATGACACAATTGATTTTATGAAAGATTGGTTACAGAAGCAAATGTTGTGACATGCACAAAGGAAAACTCGACCCCTTCAAGTCTTTAACAAAACATCTTTCTGAAAAGTTTTTGTGATTCGTGAAGTCACTTCTGAATGCAATTTGAATGTTTTTGACCCTAAAAAAAATGTTAGCAATTTCCTGCAACAAACTTGTGAGAATATTGATAAACATAAAGTGCAAGAAATATTTTCTTAGCAAATCAAGTCAAAGAAAATGAATGCAATGTATTTTATACCTGACATCGGTAACTCCTCTTAAGTAGTCTTCGTCATCAAAACTTGTTTCTGAATGACTTGCGAAAACAAGTTAGTGTAAGCATGAAATTTATGGTTTTGAGAGGATTTGTAAGCCCATTCGCAATTTTTTTAAATTTGTTTTAATTGTTTTTTATTTATTTTATTTTATTTTTTTAACTTTTTTTTTTTATTTACAAAAACCCTCTTTCTAAAAAAACATTCTTTGTGTTTTTATATTTTTATATTAGTTTATATATAGATATATTTATAAACTAATGAAATTTTATTATTTTTATGTGTTTTTTATTTATTTATTTTTTTAAAAAATACTACAACTTTATTATCTCAAGTAATACCACTTCTGATTGGTGAGTGTTTTTTTTTTAAAGAAAATGTCTCATTTTAAAACATTAATGTTAACCAACCAAAAGTATCAATAAGCAAGTGTTTTTTATTGTTTTTGTTTTAACCTAAAGAAAATTAAAATAATGAAAATTCTACTAAACCATAAACCAGGATTGCAAGCAAAACACAAGTTACAATTGCTTATACAAAATTTCAATTCTTGACAACCGTGTCATGCCACAATTATTCCTTCATACAGTTCAAGATGAGTAAGAGGTAGCTAGATAACTTTTTATCTTCTAAATTTGAACGTGAATGAACTTCGTTGCTCTCGATGCTCCATGAACCTTCTGTCAGTATGCATCCATAAGAAAATAATATTCAAACCTTCATGCAGACTGGTATCCACTTTACATTTAGTTTGAGTAATGACTGGGTGTTCCACTTGGCATAGACGTTTCTTGCAAATCCGTTATTTCCCGAAATATGGATTTTAAACTTTCAAAAATACACAAACTGCTCTCAAACCAAGCAGAATTTTGGCTAACCGTCCACTTGTCAACTAAATAAGACCCTTCTGCATGAAACCCATGTGGCCAATTTTCAAAATTTTGCTCCGTTTGCTCAGAAATTGAACCCGAAGTTGACTATCTGCGAGTAGATGTTAACTGACAGAAATATTGGACCAATGAGCAAGATCGTGCTGCCAAGTATGAGAGCATGGCAGATAACCATGAGTAGATAATAATCAACCCAACCAATCACGTGAAACCTCAGCTTGTTCCCTTAATAGTCGAGTGTTCAAACCTCCTTATTCTATGATCCACACCGAGATCTCAGTTTGGGTAATTAATTGGATGCTCTTTTTTTTTCGTGCGTTGAATGGAGTTTGCAACAAACCCATCTCATCACCCTATTCTCAGGACGATACCTAATATTTGATAAATATGCAACAGAATTTGATGGATATGCCAGGATATTTGATGGATATGAATCTTCTTGTGATGGCTATATCAGATGAAGCAGATCTAACCAAACTGTTAAGCAAAGAGTGGAATTTTTTCTCACAACTATCGACCAATCAATCCATCTTGGAAAGATTTGATCCCAGATCCTCCTCAAGAGCCATTACTATCTCTCGCGTATGAAGAAAATCAACATCTAGATTAGAAAATATCCCATACTGTGCTAAGAGTCTCTAGCTTGGCCACACAAACTAGTTCAAAGCACCAGATGTGAAGATTGAAGAAATGGAAAAGAAAATTTTGTTTGTCCAAAAGAGACTACCATGACTCTATAATGTCGTTGTTGCAACTCAAACCAGAGATGAGCTGGCTGAGACAGAAGATTATTGTGGCAGAAATTTAAACGAAGTTTAAATGAGAACAAGGTCTTTTCACAGTCAACGAAGTTTTAGGAATAACGTAGTTTTATTTTCACTATTCTTGGCCTGAGCCAAACAATGAACTTTAAACATTCAGATCTAGGCGATGTGGAAATTTAGAAAAGTTTCAGATCTTAATTTCGATTTTTTTGTTTGCAAGTTTTAGAGTGGTAGGTGCAAGGTTATATGATTTCACCATATTCAATGTAGACTGAAATTCATGGAAGGCGAAATGCGCAGACAACTAAGGTTTTGAAAAAGAGTTTTTTTTTATAATTTTTTTAATGTGTTTTTGTTTTATTATTTTATTATTATTATTATTTTATGTGTGTGTGTTTTTTTTTTTTATGTTTGCAGGTTTTATAGTGGAAAAACTAGAATGTACAACAGGAATTATTTTTATGAAATTTTGTATGTTGTTTTTTTAGCTTTTGTTTTAATAGTTGTGTTTTTTTTCTTTTAATTTTTAAGTGCGCATGCTTATTCATAATAAAAACCTACCTATTTTAATCTAATTTTAAACTAAAACCTATCTAAATGAAATGAAATTTCCAATGTAACCATCTACGTAACAAAAGTAAACAAAGATTTACATTTAATTTTGAAAAATGAAATCTAGGATGTACAATAATGTGAGAATTTAACTGCTCAAAATGTAAATTAATGAAATAAAAACAAAAACAAAATTGATCTATCCTTGTACTTACTTGAAAATAATGTTCATTGAGGCTTTCGTATGCGTGATTTACATCCTCATTTAGCTCACTTGATACCTCTTCTTCGTTCTCTTGCTCGAATAATTCTTCCCCATCGGATGCGCATGATTCTTCAAATGTCAATTCGTCTTTCTCTTCAGGAGGAGAATTTAAATCTTTGATTGTTGTCAAGATCTCATCTTCTTGAAAAGATGAGATCCTAGCTTTTGCTAGGACTTGAGTGAGCTGTTCAAAGCTTACATTTATTCTAAAATCATTTTTCAAAAATCCAAATCAAATTCTAGAAAACAAAATGAAAAATGAGTATAAAACAAACTAGTACAAAACTTGTGAAAAACAAGTACAAATTTAAAAATGAACAAACCTACAAAATCAAAGTAAACTAGTACAAAAGAAAAACTAATTCGCAATCCAAACTCTACACTACAAAAATGTAAAATGCAAAATCATACTAAAAACAAACTTGCAAGAAAAAAATAATTACAAAATCAAACTAATTTGCAAAATAAAACATGCTTGGCTTTGGATATGGACCCACTAAAGTGGAAGCGTAGGTTCTTACCTTTCGTCTTACAACACTATCCTCCCCCAAGCTATTCACAAAACAAATTTCAAACAACTAGAAATAAAAATTCCTAAACTATAACCCTTTTAACACCTCCCCGGCAACGACACCAAAATGTTGAGCTAATTATATGATATTGATTTCGACATAAAATTGTCAACCCGAGGTTCGTAAACTTAGAGATGTAAGCACAGTATATGCAGGGCTAAAACAATCTATTCTACTCTAACATTCAAAAGGAAACACTTTGACTAAAACTAAATCTAAAATCTAAAAAGTATGAAATTGCATCAAAGGAAATTAATCTAATAAACCTTGCAACTAAAACTATCTCTAACTATGAAATAAACTGAAATTGAATCTAACTTATGAAAACAATTGAAATTCAATCTAACTACAAAAATATGAAAGCTAAAATTAATCTATGAAAACATGGAATTGCATAAATCAAATCTAATAAAAGCATTGAAAATTACAAATAACAAAAGGCAAAATGAAAAGCACGTGAGATCACATGAAAAACTAAATTAACAAATCAAAACATGACGAAATCTAACTCTTTATTCCAAAAGTATCAATCCAATTACAAAATGATCAGATCAAAATATGACTCTCAAAATGATAAACTATTTCATTGTTTCTCTATTTCTAGAGAGAGTCCCCCTCAAATGAGGAGAGAACCCTCTTATTTATACATGAATGAGGATAACAAACTCATAATTACAGATCCACTTTTCTCTCAACCTATCCCTTCAAATCCTCCACAAATATCTTGGATAATATATTCTATCCATGATCTTCTCCTTGAAGTTAGCTTGAATGATTATCTCCAAATCAAAACTTGAAGATGAAATTCGAATTTGAAGCTAGGTGGTGATTTTTGACTTTGTGAAAATCTTCAAATATGCATGTAGTCATCATAAAACTCACCCAACTTTGAGATATAATGAAAATATGTTAATTTTCTAGTATTTAATCACAAATTCTCTTAAAAATACTTGAAAATAAATAATTTGGAAAATGGAGATATAAACCCATATGTATTATGAAAGTGGTGGAGATTAATGGTTTTATGGAAGGATAAGATAAGAATGAGATGATAAATGGTGTATGATCAAGGAATAAAAGGTGTATTTATGCGGTCCAACACCCGAGACTAGTCTTCATCATCACGGTTTAATCAAACTTCTGGTTGTTCATGCTCTAAAAACACAAGGGGGTAGTTGGAAGCAGTTGCTCCAATAGAGTTTCGCTCAAGAGAAACCCAAGTTGGTTGAGACACAGGAGGCAGGGACACACAGTGAAGGCTCAAGCAAAAAAACAAAGAAAGACATGGCATCAGGAGGTAAAGAAGACACTGTTGTGCCCAACTCATCTCAACCCATTGAGAAATCAGCGACATAAAAGTATGTCGTGGGGGAGCCTGTTATACCAAGAAAGAAGACAGCCACTCAATTCTAGAGAGTAATTCCTACTTCGGTTCAAAGGGGTAAAAGACGAAAAGAGGTTTCAGAACCATGCGGTCAATCGGATAGCAATCCTGAAACTATTATGGAAATGAGATCAAAACCAACCAGTCAAATAGAGAAGACCCCTGACTTCTAGTTACAAAGCAAGAAAATGTCTACCCCAGTAGAAGCATCTAGCTCAGTCCTGCACCCTAAAGACCAATGGTCACAAAATAAGAAACAAAAGAAGGGGGAGATGGATCAACAGGATATTTTACTAGAACCAACTGTAAAACCCCCTCCAAAATCCCCTAAGCAATTGAAGAGTATTTCTGAAGTTGCTCGGCCTTCCCAAAGCTCAGTTGGTGGCTCGAAGGAGAATGCTAAGGTGACAAGTAAAAATAGAAAGAAACTAGAAGGAAAGGAGGTACAAGTTCCAGAACCCACACCTCAATCTTCTAGGTTAGGAATACGAGTTTGCCAGCAAAATCAAACCCTAGAAGTTATAGTACAAGCTCGCAATATAAAGGTCCAGTCAACACAAGAAGTACAGGTGTCCAAGCCTGTCCCTATTAGTAAATCAAAGAAAAGGAAATTGTTTGAAGAAACTCCTACCCCTGTCAGCAATTCTAAGAAAGCCTCACCACCCATACGCGGGACCACCAGAAGTGTGGCTAAATAGGAGACAATTCCAAACATACCATCTCCTCAAAAAGAACCTGTGGATATTCCAAGTTCTCTAGACAAAGAGAGTGGCTAGGGAGCTGCCACAAGTGAAACAAAAGGACTGGTAACAATAAGTGAGATAGAAGGATTGGTAACAAATACTTTCATGGATTTTAGGAAGGGAGAAGAAGCTTGAGAGGTGGTAACTCAGGAAGCATTCACACTGAGTCCAGGAAAATCTTTGAGCAAATGAAAGATGATAATAAAGGCTCTGAGGAGTCTGAGAAAAGAAAAAGAGGCTCGAGAGATGGTGGCCAAGGAAGTACTCACACCAAGTCCGGACCAGTCCCTAAATGAACAAACATTATTAATGGAAATTGAAAGATTGAAACAAGAAATTGAAGAATACAAAATATTGGACAAGCATATCAAGGCAGAGAATGCAGAATTGAAGGAGCAACATGTGGAGGTCTCTGCCAAACTTTAAAAAGTCTTGTGATTGGTCCATTACACTAGGGTGATCAAGAAGGAATTGAAGAGTGAAGCTTCTGGTGTTAACATTTTGCAATCTGAGGAATGACAGAGGAGGGTCTAATTGTGCAGAAAGTTTTTGGGTATCAGTTTTTGATAACATTGCATGAGGACATGCAACATCTTCAGCATGGGGGAAATGTTGGGTCTCCATTTTGACATAAGATAATACCCTATCTTACCCTATATCTAAGCCTTTCTACCTCTGTTATAAACCTACACTGGACTATTTCCTCCCAAAACACATGTCTAATAGCTATGTCATGTCTACGAGAGGTAATTGGTGATTTAAAGCATGTTTGTTTAACTTTCTTTAATTAATTCGATTGAAAGTGTTTTATTTTGTATAGTTCTAATAATTTGATTTATGAAACAGTCTATCCGACACTACTAGACACCATGTAATCTGGTAGCGAATCCATTCTGGTACCCAAAACAATTTTGATTTGGTACCAACCCCATTCTGGTACAAGGACGTGCGCTATTCTGGTACTCCTTGCTCTGTTCCATTCCGGTACTAGACTCGCGATTGTGTGTAATCTGGTACCAAAACCTCTATTTCAGGATGTGCTAGTTGGACTAGGATAATGGTGAAGATTTTGAGAAGACAGTTGGATAGAAGCGTCTGAATCAGTTTTCCATTTGCAAGAGACTCCATCACTCATGCACTTCGTGTCATGAGGATGAAGTCGACTCCTCAAAATTTGATGTAAATCTTAATTCTGGAATTTCCCGAACTGTTTAATGTTTATCCATAAATATTGGTAGTATCGGCTTACCTTATATAAGGAATGTTGTGTAGAAAGGAATGTAAGAAATATATGATAAGAATTAGACAATACTTGTCATCATGATGTATGAAGTAAAAGACTGTTGATCCAAATTTACCAGTTGAATTAATACAAAAGATCTTTCATGTCAATTCTTGGATGTGAGTGAAAGCTTTAGTCTGTTAACTCCTTAAGAGGTTCCTTGTTGGTTCGACAAGGGCCCACTGCCCCAACTAAGGTAAACCTCATTGTATATGTTCTGTGTGTTTGTGTGGATAGTTTACAGCAGTGTGTGTGTTATTAATCTTTAATTCATTCTCAGGATTGAGCATCGAGTTTATTATTTTGGATTGGTGTGTAACAACAAGTGTTATATCAAATAGACATTTTATTCTTAGATGTTAAAGATAGTTATCACATAATTTGAAGTGTGGGATTGATATTTTAAGTTTATGATTGTAGTATCGCAAGGGACTAGGAGACTTTATCTTTCATCTTCATGTGTTGTAATAAAGTCTTTCAGTACTACTGAATTTCCCTTGTGCTGGTTAGATTGAATTACATGAAGTTGAAGTTGGTTTTTGTTTCAAGAATGGTTGGAGTTGATTGTTTTAATTACTATAGGAGACAAGATTCTTAAAGTTCATCTTTTCAATACCAGTGCCTAAAATGAACAGACTTGTTTCTCTAGTACAACATCTCTTTGATTGACTGTTTGTCTGAGTTTTATTATCAGTATTCTCTTTTTAGGTTCAGAGGATATTTTGAAGTATTTAGAGATCTTATAAATGGAATTTTTATGTTATTAATTATCTCCTATATGCAACAGACTTAGATAGGTTACTTGTTCTCGGCACATATGGTGTAACGACTCTTTCGATTATGAATCCCGGATTGACATTTAAATGAGTGAGAGATATATAGTGAACATATTTACGCACCAACACTCCCCTTTCACCCAATAATGGCCTCCATTATATAGGAGCTAAGGTATATCAACCATAGAACAATTTTAGGAGAGGATAGGATCAAATGTGGTATTGGTTGAATAGACAAGATTGACCTTGCCTTGAATAGAGAGAAACTCAAACCAACCCCCCTAACCAACTGAAACTTCGCAAAAAAAAATCCCTCAAAATAAGGTATGATGGTTATAACCACTTCATCGCTCCCCTAGAACTAAGCACGGGGAGATAGTATCACTCCCATAAAACTAAGCAAGGAGTAATGACAAGGGTTCATCGCTCCTCTCCATATGGGTAGGGGCAATGAAACTCAAAAAAGTCCAAAATATCAAGGTGGAATATAGTTTTTCGCCCTACAAATGATAGGTTTACCCTCCAACATGTCTAGGGATTATGAAAAACACTCCCAGATGGTGATGAAAGTGCGACACTTAAGTGGAAAAAATAGGTGTGTAACAGTTGGCCTTGTTTGTGATGACACATTTAGACGGAAATCCTGAAAGAGGTGGTCATGCTCATGGAACTCTCAACAATGGAAGGGAATTTCTTCATAGTCAATTGTTTGCACCCATTCAGTGTCTTTATAGATAAGGATGATTGAGTATGGTAGGGATTTTATGAGATTCAAATAGACATAAATGCAGGCATAGGAGGTGTTGTGGCCTTGCTTCATGATTTTAGAAATTTCCACAAAGAAACCCAGACTGTTCCCAACACCTTCGAGGATATCATCATCCTAGAATTCATGTGGGAGAGAATAGAGGGAGATCCTAAGTAGGAATGTGGGTAAATATTCCTTTTCTGAGTTGAATTTCTCTATCTAGGGCCTGAAATGTAATCTTGTGGAATTAAAAAAATAAGGATTATTTTCAAAAACTCGATCTTAGTCTTCCAAGTTAGAGAAAATGGCAATGAAAAAGCCTTTGGAGCCCAATTTGGGGTCTATTTGGTTGTTGGGTTCTAGGTCATTTTGATCACCATGTGAGAGATCTTTTTTTGGGACAAATACTTATGAATTTTCCTATAAACCCGTGGTCATGCATGAACTACATGTACTTCTCAATTCTTCTCAATTCTTGTAGAAGTGATTTCATACTTAGGGTATTTTTTTCTATTGTTGGGATACAATGAGTAGTGGTACTAGATTTGATACTTCTCTAGCCTCATATGGCATGGTATTTGGCTTGAGATTCATCATTTAGTTGCTTGATCTCATTTGATCAAGTAGCATTACGTCCACCCTGGTTGCTTCCTAATGATTCTGAATTACAAGTGATGGAATGTGGACCCGTGTTGTTGTTGGAGGGATTTAAATGTCATCCGAAAATAATGTGGTTGAAGGAGGGATCTGCACCTGCTCCTATAACTGAATCCATGGTGTAATGAAACAAACCTAACTGTTCACGAGCTGCAAAATCCTAGAAACCCTGACCAAAAAACTAAAAAAAATACGCATTATTGAAGGAAAACATGTCGTTGAATTTCAGCACTCTAATTTAGTCCATTTTTATTTGAAGATTATATTTAATTTCTTTTATCTATATTTTGGGAGAGTGTAAATTTTAAAATGTTTCAATACATTTGTTAATAAAATTTGGATTTAATATTTTAAAACAAATTACTTAAATTACTTATAAAATAATTAAAAGATATTTTAATTTTTCAAAACTAATGAAATAATTTGTAAAAAAATAAATAAATAAATAAAATTATTTGAAAATTGTTTTTCTGATATATGAAATTTGTATCGAAGAAGATATGTAACCATTACACATTTTGTTAATAATTAAAAATTTATAAGTTGACAATTTTATTCCAAGTAAATGTTGATGATTTCCTCTACACAACCTCGTGTTAAAAAAATTCAAAATAAATAAAACATTTCAAATTGAACATAAAATTTGAGCACTCCATCATTCAACTCCCATTTCATTGCATTCGATTATTTACATTAATGTTATTAGGTACCCTCAAAGTAAACCTCCACGTGATGGTGAAAACTAGATATAGTTGGGTCTATTTTGCCATTATCATTTACATTTAGTGGAGGTAGTTTGAAGACCATACTTAGCCTAAGATTTGGCATAAGGTTTGAAGTATATCCTTATAGCCTTAAACTAGTTTAATGAGGCTCACATAGGTTAATAACGGAAAAGCATTTGATATACAGAAATTTAAATTCTTTTTTGAGAAAAAGGGATACTCATAAAAAGGGAAGAAGAGAAGAATAGAGGGGAATCACTCATGAGTAGAGGATGAAAGAAGGAATGAAGAAGGAACAAGAGAACTTGGTAGCGATAGTTCAATAAAAAAATCTCAAACTATCTTTTATGTTTATTTTGATTCCTTTTCAACCATTATGAGCCTAGTTGAGACTAATACTAACGCACACTCATTTTAGTATTTTGAAGAAATTAATAATTACTTTTGGTGGTGGTTTAAGCCCATTGGGGCATATATTTGTAATTCCATATCTAATGTTTAATTTAGATAAAATGTTGGTTCTACAAATATGAAATTTTTCCATATATGCTTCAGTCATTAAATTGTGTGTGTGTTTCCACTATTCGTTTTATTTTCTTTATGAATTTAGCGTTGGCATTTTTGGTGGTTGTTGTTGGTGTATTTTGTTTGTGGTTGGATTAGTTTGGTATGAGAGTGGATTTGAATCCTACAAGAGAATCGGAGATGAATCCTAACCAATGAGAGATTAATAGGTAGAATTGTTAAAGGTAGAAAATAAATTCCAACAAAAGGAGTTTGTTAGGTAGAAGTGTAATAGGGAGAATTGTAGAAGAAGTAGAAGTATGGAAAATAGAAGGGGAGTTGGAATGCTAGCACGAGAAAGAGGACATATTAGAGGAGTATTAAATGAAATCACTCATATCTTGAGGGACATGTTAGCCAGAGTGGATGCAATTGAGGTAGCTCAGATAAAAGGGGCTCTAACATATATTCATGATTTGAGTGATGAGTGGGGAGAAGAGGCTCCCTATAAAAAATTGTAGAAGTTGAAGGCCTACAATAAATTATTATCAACACATTAATGGACTATAGATATAGGACAAATATGGAAACCCCTACCTATTCATTTAGTTTAAATATAGAAGAGTTGATTGAGATTGAAAAAATCAAAGACCCCAAGAGAGTGAAACTTGCATGCACAAAATTGAAAGGGCATGCATCCTAGTGGTGGGATGGTGTGCATTTGGACATGCAAACAAGAGGGAATGCATGGAGTGATATGATTTCCAAGATGAAGGGTAATTTTTTACCAACGTATTATTCTTTGAACTTATTCATAATATTACAAAACCTAAGATAAAAGAAGATGATGGTTAAAGAATACACTAAATTTTTTTATAGGTTGTCCATTATATCTGGAAAAAGTGATGATGGAGATGAGGTTTTTGTTAGATATATTAATGTCCTCTATTATTTTATTCAAGATTAATTATTTATGGGAATAATTTGTTCAATTAAAAAGGAATATAAGCTTGCCTAAAATTCTAAGAGAATCTATAAAAAAATAAATATATTTCCCATCGTAAAAGAACAAAGGTAGAAGAAATAAGATATTCAAAAGAGGAAAAAGAAGAGAAAGGAAACAATAATAGTGTTGGAAAATAAGAGTCTAGAAAGAATTTTGAATCCTCAATAATGGAGTAGAACACAATACTACCGAACTACGAGTGATGAAAATCAAGATCCTACAAGGATTATACATACCCTAGAGGCCAAAGAAATACTAGAGGTAGACGAGGAAGATTTGGAGGAGTAAACTTCAAGTGTGAAACACTAGGGTATAGGGATTATGATTATCTAGATAATTTAAAGACCAACCAAAGGTAGGAAGGAAAAACTCGCATTGGTTAAGGAGTTGAGGGAATAATTGAATTATTGGTTGGAGATAACATTGATGAAGAGTAGAAAGAACATGGTGGAATTCTTATGTTCTAGAGAGTGTCGTTGAAGCCAAAACATTGTATCGAAGAGAAAGATATAAAATAATTGAAGGAAATATTTGAGGTAATTGCTATTCACTCATTGTGGATGGTGGTCGAAGTAATAATTAGAGTCTATGGAACTGATTGAGGAGTTGAAGTTGAAATGAAACACACATATAAATTCATATCAACCATATTGGTTGAAAATGGGACAACATGTCCTTGATTAAGAGAAATTCAATATTGGGAATTATCATGACCAATTATTATGTGATGTAGTGCTAATGGATTTGTAGCATCCCCGGGACCTTCCTACGGCTGGGCCAATGCCACAATTAAAACTCTTGCAGAACTTAATACATTGCAACATACCCAGCCTTCCTAGTCTAGGTCATTCCACATCAAAACTTATAATAATTTCATATGCATATATATAACTTAAACAAAAAAACACATTATGCTAATACATAGATTCATGCAGAAATAATAGTAAGCCTATACATACAACATACACATGCAATACTCATAATATAAAAACATGTACAAATACACAACATGAAATTGAACACATAATTCATAATTATCTTTTTATAGAAAACCACCAACTGCGTGCAAACCTTCCATGAACCTCCCAACCTTAGACCACACTCCTCATCACTCTCAACAGTGGGTCACCCATGAGCTGGGACTAAACTCCACTTAGGTAAAGGGATTCATAGGATAGGTTGAGACAACAAGAAGTTGCATAATGAACAAGAAGGATTTCACTCCAGGGAACATCTCACCCTAACATCCTACAACCTCTCATTCCTCACATGCTTGTCCCACCCCAGGAAGTGTGCCCCTTCTCTTCTCAACAGTTCTTTGGTATCCCCACTTCCCTTATAGGGCATCAGTAATAGAGGGGACAATAAATCTTAGAGAACTATAGTTGTAGTTGGGATCCCTTAGGGAATCACTTTCCCAAACAAATCTCTCACCTGGAGATATTTGCTCATAGACCTAACAACCTGCTTCTTCAATCCATGGGCTTGAAAACCTGCCTCTTCAATCCAACTCTCTAGTCAACCAGAAACATGATCAGGTGAAGGAAAAAACAAAAAAAAGGTATGGAACAGATGATGGCAGCAAGCCACGCTTAGTCCAGGAACTGCGTTGGCAGAAAAAAAAATGGTTAAGGCATGGTATGGGCTCAGGCACAGTACATGTGCTCTATGCATAACATGTAATGTATGTGATCACTACTAAATTTATGCATGAGGCAGAGAGAGGTTCCACACATGGAGTCAATGGATGGATGAGTGAATGTTAAGCAAGAGTGAGTGTGTTTGTGAATGGGGATGCCCCCAAACATACTATTTTTTCCTCACATATATTTTCATGCACCATGATTGACACATGGACCTTCTAGAGCTCGTTTCTCTCCACTTGTGATTCATTCCCTCTTTCATGAGACTTAGGATAAAATAATTATCCTTACCATAATCTTTTAGGAATAAGAACATAATATTCCCTTAGAGTTAAGCCATCAATATTAGCCACTTTTCCTAGCCTCTTATCTCCTCTCCTTCCCTACCTAGTGGAGCTTAGTCCCCCATACTCTTTTATCATGGTTGGTCTACATGTAGCGATGTATTTTATTAATGATATGAGTGTTTATGTATACAAAAATAGGCTCACTAGCCTTAACATCTAGGGTCTCTGGCCTAATCATCACTTAAGCCTCCTATATTATAATCACTTGGCTCACCATCCTGTAAAACATGTTTAAAATTTAGTTGAGGCTCGGCCTTGGGGTATTATAATCAAGTCCCCTTATTTTTTCACTGTCCTTGGTGCAATATATTTACATATTACCATCAACATTTTCAAAAATATTCAAAAGGATGTGGGCATTCTTCCTGCATAGCATCTTTGTGCTCTCAAGTTGCATCCTCAGGAACATACCAGGTCCATTGGATCTTCATGAGCTCTATGGATCGATTCTGGAGCTTCTTGATCTTCCAATCCATTATGCACACCAGATGAACATAAAAAGAGCCTTCTTGCTCCACCCGAATCACATTCCAATCAATAACATGATTAGCATCAAGTATATAATTTTTTATCAATGACACATGGAATACATTATGAATATACATAGATGTAGGCAATGCAATCATATAATCTACAGGCCCAATCCTCTCTAGTATTTCAAACGACCCACAATAACGAGATTCCAACTTTGAACATTTTCCCAATTTTAGGGAACTTTTGTTGGCCTTCACTTTCAGGAATACATGATCACCCACTTTAAATTCTCTATGAGTTCTACCCTTATCAACATAGATTTTCTTCCTATCTTGAGAAACCTTTAAATTCTTCCTTATTTTTTACATCTACTCTTCCATTTCCTTGAGCAACTTTGGCCCAACCACTGCTCTATCTGTTGGGTTTTCCCAACTTACTGGTGTGTTGCACCTTATTCCATAAAGTGTTTCAAATAGGCTCATATTTAGAGATTCTTTGTACACATTGTTGTAAGTAAACTCTACCAAATGTAGATAGTATTCCCATTTTGATGGTTTTTCCATCACATACATCCTCAACATATCCTCAATCAGTTGGTTCGCCCTCTCCATTTTCCCATCATATTATGGATGATAAGCTGAGCTAAAATTCAAATTTGTTCCAAATCCTTTGAGGTAAACTTTGGGTCTCTATCAGACACAATTGTATTGGGTATACCATGCAATTTGGCAATTTCCTTCATATAAATATCAACAATGTTAGTTTCCTTTTGGGTGAGATTTACTGGAATGAAATGGGCAGCTTTAGTAATATTTTCCACCACTACCATGATAGAATCATGATGCTTGGTGGTTTTGGGTAGCCTGGTGATGAAATACATTGTTACTACTTCCCACTTCCACTTAGGAATGGGTAATAGTTGCAACAAACTAGCTGGGTTCCTATGCTCAGCCTTGACCTTTTGACACTCACAACATTTGGTAATGTACTCAACAATTTATTTCTTCATGCCTGGCCAATAATATTGGCTCTTGATAGCTGCAATAGTTTTCCGATAACCTGGTTGCCCAACATAAGGAACATCATGCATTTCCCTCAATATCATAATTTTCAATTCCTAGGAATTGGGTACATAAATTATATTTCTCTACATGAGAATTTCATCAATTCCTAGATTGTAATCTTCAACTTTCTACTCCAAATTCCCCTGTTGTAATTTTTCCAGTAATTCCAAGTAATGCAAATCTGATTTTGCAGCCTCTAAGATTCTTCCCTTCAAATAAGATTGATACATGCTTATGGTTGTTGAATGAAAATCACACCCTCTCACTGAGAAATTCCAACCATCATTTCTTCCTGGCATTTAAAGTTGGATGATCAAATAAATAATTCAGACCATTATGGCTTGTCCTCAGCTCAAACCTTTTTCCCATGAGATAGTGTTACGAGTAAAATCCCTCCATGGCTAGGGGTAAACCACAATAGATGGAAATGACTGCATAAATCAACTCTACTCTCAAGTATGCTATATAAACAAATATGCTAGCAAGACAAGATAAAATGCCTACTTCGTCCAGACGTTCAATGAAGTCCACCATTGAGCACTTAACCCAAAGCAATATAACTGCAACTAGTCCTCAACAACCAAGCAATGGAAGCATATGCTGATAATATATGATGTTAGCACATTCAATAGCATAATCCATCAACATTCATAACAAATACACCCATGGAATAATAATTCAAATATTTGCAAGATGTTAATTGGACGGAAAAAGAGTATTCTATTAAGATATAATCATCATAAGTGAATAAGTTACAGACTTTTGTGTCAACATGGTTCGGAACCGAGAAAACAAGTTCCTTCCATCTGGGCCTCCACCACTTCAATACTCCACCAAAGGAAAGCTCATGTATGAGAGACAATGAAGTTCTCAATCAGTAAGGGAAGATATTGGGGGCTGAACAATGTGTTCAGACTTAAGGGATAAAGGGATGCAGACTCAATGTGAAGTGAATAATTCCTCCAAAGTAAATTTTATCTCAAAGTTTAATTCTTTCTCCTCTTTTCCATAGCTCGGATTTGGCCCATTTATATCCTTCATGTGGAACTGAAGGGCTGAGTAGGAATGTTTCTAGTATATAGAAGGCCAAGGAGCATTGATATCGTGATGTGACATGGAAACCCGACACCATTTTTCAATTTTGGGCACATTTCTCGATGTACGTGGGTTCTAGTGGTGAAACTTGCGTATACACATGTTGTATAGTAGGCAAAGTGTGTATATGTGGAAAAATTATATTTTTTAGCTCTAGGATTTGTAAAAAGGGACTTCAAGTCTGCATAGGGAAATGAAAAAATGCCTTATGTGCAAGATTGCATGGGGTGAGGAAAATCCATCTCTTACAAATGCCCCCTAATGTGTGAGGTCGGAGGATTATCTGCGATGGCCGAAATACAATATAAAAACCAAAAGTGGAGTAATGGGGACCTAGCTGGAAGAACTAGTTGCTCATTACAATCTGTACCGACTTTGCATACATGGATGGAAATTTGAATTACAGTGCAGATCCATGTGAAAATATACCAAATAACTGTCCATGGCCATGAATAGGAAAATACAAACGTGGTTACATGCCAAAGGTTGTCATAGTCACAAACAAGGCCCAGTAAAACAAGTCTCAAAATCAATCTGAAGATATCTATATACAATGGAGTACAATCTTATCTCCCATGATCACTGAAGTCATACAGGTACTGGTCCAATGAAAAGGTAGAAACAACTCAGGAAAGATATGGCTACATACTGATGTATTCAAGTCTTCTACACAATCTGCCAAAGGTGCAAGTCTACATTATGTGAATAAAGGAATTTTGTTCGAACATAATGAGACTTCGTTTGATTACGGGCCATTGAGATATACCATTAACAAACATGAGATAACCTATCTATGATGAAAGTAGGTATCAAGGCACCAAGTATGTTCTTACAAGTGTGAATAAAGGAGTCGGGGTCAAACACTTGAAGAATCCATTGATCAGGAGACATTTATGTATTCCCAACTGTCGATGGTGAGAGAACCTGGCACTAATGATTGCAAGAATATAGGTACCCATCGGACTCTAGATCTCATTTACAGAATAGATGAGATAAATTCGATGGAAGGAGACTCGCTGAAAGGAGAGAATTAAGGCATCTCTCATCATTAAGCATGAGGTACAAATCAAGATCTTGATGACTTGGAGGACATTGGATGAAGAACATGATCACAAAACAATGACCCTGTGCGTGTTTCGTGTGTGCCAAGTGTAAGAGGGACATGAAAAAGACTCTCTGAATAGAAACCAATGAGGAAAATTGCGGACAAAGGAGAGGAAACCACCAATAAGGCTAATCGCCTCCAAGACATTGCATGAATCCCAATGTGTGAATAGATGTCTTGTCATCGAACACAAGGGAAACCACCCAGTCAATGACCAATGATGAAATGTCGACTATTGGGTTCAAGGTTACCTACCAATGAGGAAAGTAGGACCATGGTGCATAATAGGACTATAGATTCATGTGATTCTAAGACAAACTAAGGGTATGTCTGACATGCAAAGTCAAGAGTTTTGAGAAATGGATGACATAGGTTGATATACATCCTTTGAACAAGAGCATGAGACATATGGAAGACTCTGGCAGCATAGACTCAATGATGAAACCATGAGATGCAAGAGGCATCAATCAAAATCTCCATAGGGACTGAAAGAGTAACCAGTCGGGGGAGTAAACTCTCTGTAATGATCTTAGCTTCCTAAGCCCATGCTAGACCCAAAATTATGATGAAAAGTGGACTCAACAAATTTGTGCTCTATTCAAAGGTGACATGACTACTGCCAATACAAGATAATAGTCCCTTCCCGCCTGCCTTTTTTTGTTTTTTCATAGTCAAATGAATGTTATGATACAAAGGAGGAAAAAAGTGTTGTAAGTAAGCAAAACTAGTTCCAATAGTGGAACATACCTATGCTCAATGAAAAGGGGTGCATGCGGGATATGGACACTTGGGGGAATGTTCCCTCATGGGTATAGGGTGCCATGTTGCAAAGTATATAACGAGGCTCTGCTTGGTTGAGGATGTAAAACTGTTGAGGCAAATGGTTTATAGCTCAAAGTGAGAACCGACAAAAGGCTCATTACTGCAAGCAAGGGTATGAGATGCAATCACAACTTAACGCCAAAAAATGTTTGTTTTCATAATCTTAGTCTACTTGGTTTGAAAAAGGGATAAACTTGTACTGAATAGATGTCCTTTCAAATCCAATTTATGAGTATGAAAGAGACAAGTTCACTCAACAATATTTTCACTTTTTGAAAACAACTTGGAAAAGAACTTAACTAAGATTCATGACTTTTCAAGTCCAACTTAACAAGTGTGAAAGGGAAAAATTCACTCAACAATATTTTCTCTTTTTAGACGAGTCGAAAAAGAACTTAAATCAAACTCGCTTGGGATTTTTTGGGAGACATGTTACAGGGGATACCAAGGCTCCCATGCTAGACTTCTGTGAAATTTTAGTATCTTACGAATAGTCGACACAAGCTTGGGAAAACCCAAAGCTCTCCAAGTTGAGGAGGACAAAGTGCTAGCGGAGGTTACCGTCTCCATGATATATCAAACAATGTTTCTTACATGAAAGGATATAGGAGGAGGCATTGTATACCCCACAAGACCATCCCAATCAAAGGGAACTTATCCAGGATTTGGAGGGAGAGTACTCGGGGAGAGTAAAACTCTCTCTTGTTCAGAAGGTTCAATATTATAAATGATAATGACATGGTTGAAGCATGCATCACTCTCCAAAATGAGAGTTGGATTGACCAGAGGTTGCAATGGTATGACCACTTCTTCAACTATGGGTTGAATAGGATGTGTGATAACAGGGATAGGGGACACATCACCCTCGACAATCGGGGTGTGGTCAGGAGAGGATTGCATCGGCATGACTGTCGTGTCAATCAAAGGAGACATAGGGTGTGGGGAAACCACATACACCTCTGAACCTAGAGGGCCCTCAGGTGAGAACCATGCTTCTGGTATCCCAACAGTAGCAAGACACAAATGAGTAAGGTGATTTCCTTCACAGGTCCTGCAAAGGAACTTGGGCTTCCTTTTGAGACATCTAGTCTTCTGAATCATACAAATTTGCCCAGTGTCACTTACAATGGTTAGTGACATGCTCTCAACGTGAATGGCATAGGTTGGATAATCATCTCCCACATGATGTATAGAGGTTGGAGATGTGACATCGATATGACTTGTGGCGACTAGAGTGATGTTTCCATCATGGCTAGTAGCGATTGGTTGCGGGTCTTCAACATGACTTGGAGAGTTCATCGACCAATTTCCAACATGACTAGCAACGGTTGGTGATCGAGCTCCAGTATGACTGAGAGTGAACGGACTAGTGGCGGTGGCGAGCTGTGGCATTTGAGACCAAGGTATTGGGAAATAATGGTTTTGAAACATTGTAGTCCAGGAAGTGTCCTAGTTTACACCATGTCCATATCTGGAAAGGTAGTATCCTCTGCCTAATTTATCCATAGAGGTTTGTATGGGAATCATCAATGAAGAAAATGTTGTGAAGAGACAGAAGTATGATAAGGATTGTTCAAGTGAGGATATAGGTTTCCCCCATGTGAAGGGGTTCTGTGAAGAGGGTAGCCTGAAATGTAAAATTGATTCCCCTCATATGAAGGACTTGGGGATACATGTTGACCCGCCATAAGAAACATGTTTGTAGGAACTGGCAAGGCAGACGAAGGATACATGGACAAGGTGAAATAAGTAATATAACCTCCCATTTAAGTATTGTCTCCTAATAAAACATGACTAGGACTGGATCTGTAAGAGGGGAGGTTCTAACTCCCTACAATGAGAGTTGGTTGAGGGATAACACTCTTCTCAAATGAAGACACATATAGTGGAGCCATTGTTCCCCTAGATGTAAGTATAGGAATATTAAGAGGGAAATGATTAGACACCCAAGGCATGGACTAAGTGTCATAATTCTGCATACCATTATGAAAAGAGGACGGATTCATCCCCATGAAATGAGTGAACATCATGGGGGGGTAGTGGCAAAGGAGGGAGCTACAAGACCTCCACTATCCATGATAATGACAACTCAAAGAATGGTATGAAATCTCAAAGGTCTACTAATACTCAAAGAGCACACCAAAAATGATCAAACGACCAGTATGCACACAAACAAGATAAAGCAGTTGAAAGGGGCCTCCCTCCCTAAAGTAGGTATGCCTCACCCAAGAGGGGCCTGAGACTCCCTGATAAAGATCATAGGTATCAAAATAAGTTATAAGGGCCCTTGTGGGATTAACAACCAGTCGGTCAAATCCCCCCAGAGAGGTAATCCTCCATAAATGATGTTTGTTGTCTGACCCTTATCTGACCCAGGTTACCTGCATAATAATCCTTGCAAGTAACATATGTGGCACCTAAGTCAAGAAACTAAGCAACCACGGTATAACCGATGCACATGAGAACATTCGTAATTCAAGTCCATCATATGGTCAGGGTAGAAAATCCCTAAACCTTGAAAGCACTACTTCGCACGGAGGTAAGGGCACTAGCAAGATCCCTAGATATGAATAGATCCCCAAAAACATCAATGATGCTAAGAAGGTATCAATGGGATATTCCTTCAACCAACATCATGTGACCTCGCGCTTAACTCTGGTGTAAGAGGAGCCTCCTGATATTACTGATCCAGGTGGATGTCGGTTTCCACCCACCTTTTCCAACCAGCTCAAAACAAAATTCTGGCAATTTTGGTAATTTACTATTTTTAGTAGTTTTTTTGGTTCCCAAACTTCTAGGGCCATTTTGAGGTGCTAAACTACGTTTTTTTGGGAAAACAGGGAGCAAAATGGGACATCAAAAGTTGTATTCCTCAGATAGATCTTTCCAACGAGCTATCATGCACCCGAAACAAAGATCATATGCCAAAGTTATGCCCATGGGAAGTTGACGTATCAACTACCCCCATCGGGGCCCGCAAACCTTTTGTCTTTTCATCTTCCGAGGTTAGGATTTTGGATTTTCCTTATTTTAAAAAGGCCCTTAGAGCCTCATTGTAATAATAATATTCTTACGAATGCAAGTAGTTGTCACATCTCTTCTCATAGATAAGTTTCCACCATTCTAGCGAGTCTTGAACTCTATATTTTTACAGTCTCTGTACATTTCTTTCATTAATAGAAATAGTGTATTACTGTATCTCTGTGTTTATGGTTGCATATTTGATATAAATCTATTATATGATTGGATATCTGCTATATCTCTGTGCATTTCTTTATTATATCTCCACTCTCATTTCATGTCGAAAATAATTCGGATCAGTGGTATCAGAGCATGTTGCTCTTGATCATTTTTCAGTGCATGTCCCTGACGAGGTCTGAGTATAGCAAGTTGGGTCTCGAGATTGTCTCTCTTGAATACAATCACTCTCACACACCCAAGAAACCCTCAATGGTATAAGAAAAGAAAAACGACAGAGCAGACGATTATATCAATCTATTGCTTGAGAAAGCTCTCACGCGACAGAGGGACAAAATGATAGAGAATGTTTCCCACATCCTTCAACACCTGCTGATAGAAACAGGTGCATCGTCATCAAGAGACCACTTTGGAAGAACCTCGCCTTTCAAGGTACAAGTTAATTTTTATATTCCTGTATTTAAAGGACAAATAGATGCAAAAGCCCTAGACAAATGGTTAAATTTTCTAGAAGGTTATTTCTTTGTTCACAATTTTTTCGACAGAGAAAAGATCACCTTCGCATTCCTTAAATCTCTCCCCCATGTCAAACATTGGTGGGAAACTTACTGGGAGAAAAGTTCAATAGAGGAGTCTGGAATATATGGGGTTGAGCCCACTTGGGATTTTTTTGTGGACGCGGTAAAGGAACAATATTACTCTATTGGCAACTATAAGGACCATTACATGAGATGGACCACACTGCGACAAGAGAGGGGCCAAGTAGCTCCAGAGTTCACCAATACCTTCCATACCTTTCACACCAAGTTGGGTATCAAAGAATTCGAACGACATTTGGTTCTGAAATATCATGGGGCTCTACACAGATACATCCAAACTGAAATGGATTTTCTGGACATCTCATCACTCAATGCTTCTTATCGATATGTTGTTAAAAGCAAGAAGAAATTTAAGAACCAGAACAAACAGGAGTTCAGGTCTGCAAATCCGCAACAACCAAAGTATGACAAAGACAACCCTAACAAACAATCTCCCGAAAACCAGTCCAAGCCATAGGAAAAGAAGGGTCACGAAAATATGAAGAAGGACATTAGAAAATGGTGCGATTTACATAAAATACCCTAGCACAACACCGATGAATGTTGCTCAAAACAATCATTGGTGGTTGAGATCAAAGACAAGGAGATGAAGCATGATTCAAAATCTGATTATGAAAATACTGGTAAAATATAGATCATCGACGCAGACCCCACTGCTATTGTCATGACCACAACAATTCAACCAGAAGAACTAATAGATCTTGAAGAGGGGGTGTGCCTTTTTCATTGACAGATGTGGGTGAAGGGGACCCCGTTGCATTTTATTGTTGATAGCGGAAGCAGAAGAACCTCATCTCAGCAGAGGTCATCAAACAGTTGGGATTGTTGACAATGCCACACTCATAGCTATACAACATTGGGTGGCTTCACTAAGGATGAGATATTCGTGTAAGCCAGCAGTGTCGATTGTCATACGACATCCAGCCCTTCCAGGATGAGGTATTATATGATGTTTCCCCACTGGATGTCTGTGATGTTCTCTTGGGCCAACCATATATGTGGAAGTGCCATGATTTTTATGAGTCTCGACCCCGCCATGTCATTGTTTCTCTGAGGGGTCATCTCTACAGAATACCAAAGGTAATTCCGACTATTGTCCCACCTAAAAAGTGTTGCAAGGTAGTATCTCATACTACAAAATTCAGTTTCTTTACAATCTGTTCAAAAGGTGAATAGAAGGACACTACAACCACTACAACCTCGACCCAAACACCTTCTATCCAATAGAAGAAGGTCGATAAGATTGCAGCAAAAAACAAAGATTCCTTCTACACACAGTCATCTCAGATAGCCCAACTGGTTGAACAGAGTCAACCCCACCAATAACAGGTTCATGACAACCTTCCACAAGCTAAGCAGTGCAACTTCTCCAACAAGGCAAGCAACTCATTAAGATGCAGATTTAGTAAACACATTTCCCTCTCCCTTAGGCACTCAACGCAATGGATACCATTTCTTTCTAAGGAGGGAGGATTGATCCAGGTGGATGTCGGTGGCCACCCACCTTTTCCAACTAGATCAAAATAGTTTTCTGTCAATTTTGGTAATTTACTATTTTTAGCAGTTTTTATGGGTCCCAAACTTCCGAGGCCATCAAAATTTGTAGTCCTCAGTAGATATTTCCAATGAGATATTGTGTGCCCCAAATGGAGATCGTATTCCAAAGTTACACCCTTGGGAAGTTAACGTATCAACTACCCCCATTGGGGCCCACAAAACTTTTGGCTTTTCGTCTTCTGGGGTTAGGGTTTTGGATTTTCCTTATGTTAAAAAGGTCCTTAGAGCCTCATTGTAATAATCATGTTCTTACGAATGTGAGTAGTCGTCACATCTCTTCTCAAAGATAAGATGCCACCATTCTAGCGAGTCTTTCACTCTGTATTTTTACAGTCTCTAAACTTTTATTTCATTAATAAAAATTGTGTATTACTGTATCTCTGTGTTTATGGTTGCATCTTTGATATACCTCTGTTATATTATTGGATATTTGTGATATCTCTGTGCATTTATTTATTATATCTCTGCTCTCATTTCATGCCAAAAATAATCCAAATCAATTACCGATTATAAAACGGATTTATCCACTCCCTTAGTCAGACACATATGTTGATTTAATATCCTTGGAGAAGTTTACTCACAAAATCCTATTCCAAGGCACTAAATCCTAAGCTATTTCATGCACCCTAGAAAATAAAATCGTTATTAATCAATTTTAAATTATGGCATTAATTTTAATGGCCTTGCTTACTGAAAAGGTGTGGTCGCAAAACTAGTGATGTTATGACTCAACAAGTAAAATAAATGAATATGAAAACAATGCAAAGTCCTAACTTCAATTTCCAATAAATTATATGCTTCCTAAAAATGCAATTTTCAATTCAATTCTACAATTCTAAATAAAAATGCAATCTTTCTTTACATGCACTAAGATAAATGAAAAAGACTCAAGAGATCAAAATGCCAATCAATGTAAAATGCCTAATATTTTTTTATTTTCAATATAAGAAGAATGAAAATGCAAGGACTGAACAACAACTTGATATAAAGAATCTACTATGAATAGACAAAGACAACCCAAGTAGGATATCAAGGAGAAAAACACCCAACCCAAGGTGAAAGGAAAATAAAAAATGAAAAGATGATGAGAAAGGCATCGGCGAAAAATTCAACCAAAGATAGGTTTCTTGTCATTCCACAAACACTTAACAATCACTGCAAAGACCCAAGAAGACTCAACAATCATGAAAACCTACCCAAAAGCCACCAAACCCAGCAACCAAGAAACAAAGGTTGATGTACATGATTGTTCAAGGAAAAAGCATGTATGTACACAATGTGCAGAAGGACAACACATGTATGTATGCGAATGTCAATAAAAAACCCGCGTATATGTGTCAAAACATAGCTAGGCTAAGGAGAAGGTTGAAAGACTTAGACCCAGAGTGAACAGAGGTTGTCAAGCAATCATACGACAAGAAACTGAATATGAACAAAAGAAATCTAAGGAGAAAAACACTCCAAACCCCCAAAAAGAAGATTCAATCCCCAATATGGTTGCCAATTATGTTACGAGGAAAATATATCCGTGGCTAGGGATAAACCACAACAGATGGAATTGACTGCAAAAATCAACTCTACTCTCAAGTATGCTATATAAATAAATATGCTTGCAATACAAGATAAAATACCAACCTCTTCTATATGTTCGATGAATTCCACCATTGAGCACTTGACCCAAAGAAATATAACTGCAACTAGTCCTCAACAAACAAGAAATGCAAGCATATGGTAATAATATATGATGTTATCACATTCAGTAGCATAATCCATCAACATTTATAACAAATATGTCCATGGAATAATAATTCAAATATTTGCAAGATGTTAATTGGATGAGAAAAGAGTATGTCTATTAAGATATAATCAACAAAAGTGAATAAGTTACAGACTTCCATGTCGGCACGGTTCAGAACTGAGAAACTAAGTTCCTTCCAACTGGGCCTCCACCACTTCAATCCTCCACCAAAGGAAATCTCATGTAAGAGAGACAATGAAGTTCTCAATTAGTAAGGGAAGAGCTTGGGGGTTGAATAATGTGTTCAGAATTAAAGGATAAAGGGATGTAGACTCAACGTGAAGTGAATAATTCGTCGAGAGTAACTTTGCTCTCAAGTTGAATTATTTTTGTTTTCCATGGCTCAGATTTGGCCCATTTATAGCCTTCAAGTGGAACTGAAGGGCCGATTCAGAATGTTTCCATTATATGTAAGGCCAAGGATCATTGATCTTGTGACGTGACATGGAAACCCGACACCATTTTTCAATTTTGGGCACATTTCCCGATGTACTTGGGTTGTAGTGGTGTAACCTGTGTATACGCATGTTGTATAGTAGGCACGATGCGTATATGTGGAAAAATTATATTTTTTAGCTCTGGGATCTGTAAAAAGGGACTTCAAGTCTGCATAGGGAAATGGAAAAAGGCCTTCTGTGCAATATTGCATGGGGTGAGGCAAATCTTGCTCTAACAGATAGTGTCTCCACTTCTTCAGGGCATGCACTATGACTTTTAACTCCAAATAACGGGTGGCATAATTCCTTTCATGCTCCTTCAACTTCCTTGATTCATAGAATACAAAAAAACCATTCTCATTGAGGACTCCACCAAGTCCTTATTTGCATGCATCTGTGCATACCATGAAATCTTCATTCGTATCAACAATCCTTAGAATTGGAGCACTACTTAATAATTTATTCAAGTGTTGGAATATCTTTTCACACTTTGTTTTCCACTGAAACTTCACTCCCTTCTTTTGCAAGAAAGTGATTAGGTGTGCAATCTTTGAGAATCCCTCAATAAATCTTCTATAGTATCCAGCGAAACCCATGAAGGATGTAACTTTTGTTACATTCCTAAGAATTGATGATCCTCTAATGGCCTCAATCTTTTCCAGATCCACAATGATTCCTTCCTCAGATATGATATTCCCCAAATAATGAATCTGGTTATGAAAAAATGAGCACTTGCTCAATTTGTCATACAATTGATGCTCTTTTAACACTTGTAATACCATCTTCAAGTGTTGTTCATGGTCCTCTTCCGACTTGGAATATATAAGGATGTGATCCAAAAATACAATGAGAAACTTATCTAAATATTCTATGAAAACACCATTCATTAAACACATGAAGCCAACTGGTGCATTTAATAACCCAAATGGCACCACTGTGAACTCATAATGCCCATACCTTGTTCTGATAGAAGTCTTGTTGATGTATTCCTCTTTAATTCTTACCTGATGATACACTTATTTGAGATAAATCTTTGAGAATACTTTTTCATTCTTCAACTGATCAAAGAGGTCATCGATCCTTGGAAAATGATACTTATTATTTACAGTTACTTTGTTCAACTTTCTGAAGTCAATACACAGTCTCAATGTCCCATCCTTATTCTTGAAAAATAAAATTGGGGCACCCCAAGGTGACACACTTGGTCGTATGTATCCCTTCTTCAGAATCTCTTCAAGATGCATTTGCAACTCCTTCAGTTCTGGTGTACTCATCCTATAAGGAGTCTTGGATACTGGAGCTACTCCAGGCATCAAATTTATAGAGAAATCAATATCTCTTTTAGGGGGTAATCTCGGTATTTCTTTAAACACATCCTCAAACTCCTTTAGAACTGCATAATCTCCAATATTCGACACCTTATCCTCAGGTGTTTCTTCCATATGAGCTGCAAAAATTTGACATCCCTTTCTGTAACATTTCTTTAGTTGCATTTGACAGTTACTTCCTTGGGAATTCCTTGGACTTTCCTTAGGTTCCCTTCCTCATCTAGGAAAGTAAATGCCTTGTTATGGTAGTCTAAGACAACATAGTGTTGTTCCAACCAATCCATCCGAATTATATAGTCATAGGAACCTAAAGGAAATATGTTCAAATATTCCTTGGTTCTTAGCCCATTCATTCCCACTGAACATAACTTAACCAACTCATTAAAATTTTCTTCGCTGTAGCAGCCAGATACAAGAACCAAGATTCCCCATGCTTACTTCTTGGAAAATGCAATCTTTCCACCACCTTAGGATCTACATAACTATGACTAGATCCTGAATCAATTAAAATTGCAATGGGTTGGATGTTGATCATACCTTCCACTTCAATCATGTGTGATTGAAATTCTTCTTGCTTGTTATCCAGGGATGCATAGATCCTTGATACAATTCTACCCATGTCCTCCACTATTTCAAATTTCTATAAATTGTGGACAAATATCACTTTGTCACCCCTGTGGGGAAAATCTCTAGACATATGATCTCCTTTACAGCCCCAACATTGAATGGGTGGCTTCTTTCACATTTTCCCACCTGTCTCAGTCATTTTGTGCTCTCTAGAAGATGGTTGTCCTTGAGGATTGTTTCTGAAGAATGATGGCTTATTCCCCTTATTCCTCTGTTCCATCCTTAACATCTTCTTGTCCTCCCAAGATTTTTGGAAATTTGGCTTTCCTTTATGCTGATCATATAAGAATTTAGCTCGCCTTATGGTATCCTCCAACATTTTGGGATCATCATATTGAATCTTATCACTCATGAAAGATGGAATCACACTCAAATATCTTTGAATCTTAACTATCTCATCCTTGATGAAGTAGACATACTTCAATAGTTCCAAAAACATTCTTTCATACTCAACAATGGAGATACTTTCAAGCTTGAGTTCAAAGAAATCCTTAATTTTCTTGTCATAATATCTCTTACTTAAGTATTTTTTTCAAAATACTTCTTGAATTCCTTCCAAGTAACATTTTTCTCTTTGATGTGTTGCACCTGCACAAGCTGATCCCACCACATGGATGCCTTTCCCTTGAGTTGATAGATAGAAATTCTTCCTTTTGCATGAGAAGAATAATTATACAATTGAAAATATTTTCTCATGCATAGAAACCATGTCTCGACATCTTCATCCTTCTTGTGCTCATCATCAAATGTAGGAGGTTTTATTTTTTTCATTTCTCCTCTCAGTTCATTCACCTCAGACCTCTTTTGATGCTTCCAGACAAAGGACGAATTGGAGCTACTAGGTTCTGTCCTATTGGAATTCCTTGGGGGGAAATGGTAATTTCTGCCAACACTCCTTGATATTCCTTTCTCTTTAAGAGCCCTATGACTTCCTAATTTTCTTAATCCATTCTCTTTATCCAATTTATTTTCAATTATGTCCAGGATCTGCATTAACTTTATCTTGAAGTTTTCATGTTTCACAAGTCTTTCATTATCATCCTTCTAACTTTGGACATCTTTATGAAAATTTCTAATGGTCTCTTCCATATTCATGTTTTCATACTTTCCCTCTCCATGTCCATTGGATTTTGTTCCTTCAATACCCAAATGGAAATCCATTCCTATGTTCTCATCTTCTTGGCTGAAATCCCCCTATGTATCATCCATCTCTTTTCACTCTATGTTGGTTCTGATCTGATCAAGTTGTTGTTAATTGTGCAAAATGTGCAACCAACATAACTTTGTTAAGATGATGGATTTAACAAAATCATGAAATTATGAACCATTCTGGTTTGATAAAACATTATACTTATTTCTTCTGATTTTCTGAGAAATTGACTATTCAACTCAATTTTAAGGGTGAACAATTATGTTCTACTATCCAATATCTTTCCAATGATGTCTCCCGTGCTCAATTCTGAATCTTGAGCAGAAATTTATGGCTATCTAAGAAATTTGTCCTTGGAAGCAACAATTCGGCACTAGCCCTCTTTTTCGACCAAGGGATATGTCCAAGTGCTTATATGATATGTTGTTATCTTGATATTTGAGAGTTTAGGGCTCTTGAACTTTGGGCTTCAGAGGATCTTATTACCTCATGACTTATTCCTCCTAAACATTGAACTGGCGAGCCTCTTGCATAGTATATCTTCAGATCTTCGAGACTTTAGGGATCCACTACTTCGGAGCTTTGGAACATTGAAACTTCAGAAGTTCCACCTACTCCACACGTCGTTCCCTATGAACATCGAACTTGGAATTTTTTGGAGAAGCTCTCCGGGGCTTCGTGCTTCGAAGGTTCTTGCATTATCATACACACATTTCCCTGAAATCTGGATTTCTGAATTCTTGGGATGGACTTTTGGCATTTCATTACTCTGGTACTCCACTACTTCAATATTCGGAGGTTATACCTTCATCATACTACATTTCCTCCGAACGTCTAACTGGCGAACACCCAGAGAATCTCTTGGGGGCTTTGTGCTTCGGAGATCCCTGCAACCACATACACCAATTTATTGGAATGTTGAATCTTTGAAATTCTGAAGTCTTAGCAGAAATCATGCAACACAGGTGTGGCGTGGCATAATTAAGGAATTAACACTTGGCCCAATTAGACAAGTGACACATGTCAATTTATAACTGAAAAAAAATTCTTTGATAAGCACAAAACACAATGAAAAATAGAAAGTATCAAGTATGTCCACGTCACCCTAGGTGATGTCATCATATCATGTCACTTTGGTGCTTCGTGACTTCACAACTTGAGGCTTCAGAGATTTCTTCTACAACATTATTCAAAACTCCCAAACGCTAAACTTATGAACAGGTCCATGTCACTCTAGGTGATGTCATCATGCTTCGTCACTCTAGAATTCTAGGACTTCGACACTTCGGGCTTCAGAAGATTTAACACCCACATACTTGATAACTCCTGAATGTCAAAATTCCAAATAGTTGTTTCCCAGAGCTTTGGGACTTTGGAAAAATTCTCATCTGCATACTTTAAAACTCTTGATCACCAAGCTTTCGAACTCTCGATTAGGTCCATGTCACTCTAGGTGACTGTTAGAGAAATATTTTCCTCACCCTATGCAATCTTGCAGAGAGGGCCTTATTCCATTTCCCTATGCGGACTTTTCTTCCTTGTTACTAAAGTCCAAAGACTAAAATATAATTTTTTTCCACTTGTATGCATCTTTCACCCTATATAAGAAGTGTATACGCATGCTACTCCACTACAGCCCATGTACATCAGGATTTGTGCCAGAAAATCATAATTAAATGTTGGGTTCCCATGTCACGACATGAGATCTTTGATCCTTGGCCTTCCATATAATAGAAACGTTCTAACTCGGCCCTTCAGTTGCATTTTGAAGGCTATAAAGAAGCCAATTCCGAGATGTGGAAAAGAAGAAAGAATTCAACTTTGAGAGAAAAGTTACTCTCGAGAAATTATTTACTTCATATTGAGTCTACATCCATTTGTCCTTTAAGTCTGAACACAATGTTTAGCCCCCAAGCTCTTCCCTTATTGATGGAGAACCTTTTTTTATCCCTTATATGAGCTTTCCTTTGGTGGAGGATTGAAGTGGTGGAGGCCCAGTTGGAAGGAACTCATTTTCTCGGTTCTGAACCATGTCGACATGGAAGTATGTAATATTTTCACTTTTGCTGATAATTTATTAATAGAAATACTCCTTTCCCGTCCAATTGATATCTTGCAAATATATGTATTATTATCCATGGGCATATTTGTTATGTATATTGATGGATTGTGCTATCTAATGTGTTAACCTTTTATATTTCCACCATATGCTTTTTTTTCTTGTTTGTTGAGAACATGTTGCAGGTATATAGCTTTGGGTCAAAGTGTTCAACGATGGACATCATCAAACATCTAGATGAGGTAGGCCTCTTTCTTATCTTGCTTGAAAATTGGTTTATATAGCAGGTTTTTGGGATAGAGTTGATTTCTGCAGTCATTTCCATCTATTGTGGTTCACCCTAGACATAGATATATTTTCCTCATAATAGAATTGGTGACGATATTGGGGATTGAATCTTCTTTCTTAGGGTTTGAAGTAATTTTCTCCTTAGATTTATCTCATTTCTATTGTGGTTCTTGTCGTATCATTTCTTGATAGCTCCTGTTCACTCTGGGTCTGAGTTTTCAGCCTTTCTCCCTTGCATTTTCTTTCTTCAAAGAATATACATTCCTTTTTCCTTGACAGTCACGTATACATGCATGTTGTCTCACTGCAAGTTGCATATATACGCTCTATTTTCCCAAACAGTCACAAACACCTTTTCTCCTTTCTTGTTTTCTTGGTCTTGTGTTTGCTGGGTGGGATTTGATGCTTGTTGAACCTTCTTGGGTCTCTGTAGTGCTTGTTGAGTTCCTGTGGGATGACAGGAAACCCTCTTTTGGTTGAATTTATGGGCGACGTTTTTCTCTTCATATTTTCATTTTTATTGGCCTTGTACTTTGGGCTAGGTGTTTCATTGTTTGATATCCTGCTTGATTTATCTCTTTTTTATACACAGTAGGGCTATATATAAAGTTACTTTTCAGTCCATGCATTTTCAATTTTGATATATTGAAAATAAAAAATTGTCTTTTGAGTTTTTATCATTAGCTTAGTGCATACAGTGAAAGATTGCATTTTTACTTCTGAATTGCAGAGTTGAATTTGAAAATTGCATCGTTTTTAGAAGCATATCATTCATTAAAAGTTAAAGTTAGGACTTTGCATTATTTTCATATTTACTTTTCTTGCAGAGTCATAACACCATGAGTTTCACTACCATACCTTCTTGAGTAATCACAACCATTATAATCAACGATATAATTTAAAATTTATTAGTAAGGATTTTATTTTCTAGGGTGCAAAAACTTTCCTAGGATTTAGTGCCTTGGAATATGATTTTGTGAGTAAACTTCTCCAAGGAAATTAAATCAACATATGTGTCTGAGTCAGGGAGTGGATAAATCCAATTTATAATTGGTAATATCAGGAGGCTCCACTCACACCAGATTTAATCACAAGGTCGCACAAAGTTGGTTGAAGGGATATCCACCCGATACCTTCCTAGCGTTAGAGATATTTCTAGGGATCTTGTTAGTGCCTTTACCTCCATGAGAGGTGGTGCTTTCAAGGTTTTGATCTTTTCTACCCTACCCATATGGTGGACCTGACCTAGGACTGCTCGCATGTTCATCGATTATACATTGGTTTATTAGTTTCCTGACTTAGGTGTCTCATATGTTACTTGGAGGGGTTATTCTGCAGGTACCCTGGGTCAGATAAGGGTTGAACAACACACAACCTTTATGGAGGATTACCTCTCTGGGGGGATTTGACCGACTGGTTGTTAAGCCCACGAGGGCCCTTATAATTGATTATGTAACCTTTGATCTTTAGTAGGGAGTCTCAGGCCCCTCTTGGGTGAGACATAGCTTCTTTAGGGAGGGATGCCACTCAACCACTTTACCCCGTTTTCATGCATATTGGCCATTTAAATTTTGGTGTTCTCTTTTCTTACTAGTTGGCCTTAGGATATATTGTTTATCTTTAGTCTTAAGTCATCGTGGAGTCAGACCAGCCTCCCCGTCGATCCCATCACTTATTACAGTGACCACCATATTTTGTGTCCTTGCCTTCTAAAACACATAGAGTGATTATACGTGGTACACACACGTCCACCGTTCAAACTTGTGATTCTACAATAATGAGTACTGAATCGGGTCTTCAGAATTCTTGGAGCCCTTTGACTCCCATACCCACTATAGTTAATGGCACCCCTTCGACTCCTGGAGCCTCTATGGTCATAGTGTCAGAGGTACCTATCATTACTATGGCTCGACCTATAGTTAATGCTCAAGCTACCACCTCAAACCCCTTTGGGTCTCATGGCCACTCATTGGGCTACAATGTTCAGTCCATCCTTATGGCTTCTAGTCCATTTTCTTATGGTATGCCTAACTTTACTTCACAATTTTCAAACTCCATCCTAGCTATTGGACCTAATGATAGAATTGGGCTTGGGGGAAGTAAACCTCCCTACACTCCTTTTTCATTTGGTGGATCTCAAATCCCTCAAATGACTCGAAATATAGGAGGAATCCCTGCTTTTAACCCTGGGTGAAATGCTCCTACTTCTGGGTGGAACCGTCAACCTAGCGGACAAGCTTCGACTCAAGTTCTATCCTATAAAAACCCCACCTCCTCGACATAGATTTCGACCAACATGTTTGTCATGACGAATATGCCTCTACCCTCCAATTTCCAACCCAGAGGAGGCCAGTTTCACACTTTGGGCAACCCCCGACCTGGATCTAATCCAGCTGGGGGCAATTTCTATAACCCTCAACAGAACATTCCAGCTGGAATGATGCCCAACCAACCTTATATGAATCATCCTGAAGGAGGGCCTTATAATGTTGGACAAGGCCATGGTGTTTACCAGAACCCTGTATGGCCTGCAAATCCGCAAGCACAATGTTTCCCAGGAGGTTGGGGCTAGATGGCGCAACCTCATCTCCCTTTTTTTTCCACACTTAATCTGCTAGATTTGGCTAAGTTAATGAATGGCCCTATGAGTCATGATCCTACATGGCCCTGGGTCCCCACCAAACTTCCTTTGTACATATTGAAGTTTGAAAGTAAGAATGGAGAGGATCTTGGTGATCACATCACTACCTTTCACCTTTGGTGCTCATCAAAATCTCTTAATGACGATGTTATTCGTTTGAAATTATTTCAACACACCCTTATCAAAGTTGCTGCGAAATGGTATATTGAGCTACCCAAGGGGGTATATGGGACATTTAGTCAGTTGGTGATGGTATTTCTTAACCACTTCCAGTTTCCCATTCGTTATGATGTTGGATTAGAATTGTTATCAACTTTACGGGCGTAAACACTGCCACTCATATATCATACCATATCTAAGAGTGGCATAGATGGAAGAGGTTGATTAAGAACCCTATACCCCCGACCTTTATTTTAGAATAGTTTCTTAAGTATTTTCACCCTCCTATCTCGAAGGACGTTTATACTTCTGGGGTTACCATTGAAGAAGTAGCAATATGTAGAGCCCAACAGTTATATTTGATATATGCTCAGTCTGTGATGTTATACCACCTTCTTCTTGACGCACCGCAGTTTACTTACGACCCTAGGAAAAATCCCCAACCTCATGCCGATGGCATTGTAGGTTTTTCCAATGTAAAGTCCATAGAGTCGATGAAAAACCACTTGAAAGACTTGTATTTAAGCGAGTCTGCAGGAGGGCCAGCTTCATCTATGTCTTCCAACCCCACTCAGTTGAATGATGTACACTCCATGCAATCGTTGACCAACCCAAATGGTAACCAACAACTAGGAGGGCATAATACAAAAGGATGTAACAACCGTAATGGTGGGAAAAATGGTAATAAACACAAGGACAATATTAATAATGAGAAGATGAGTAATAATGTTGGAGAGGGAAAATGAGAAAAATGTAAGGTTAAGTTTCCCTGTAAGCTTTGCATAGATGATCACCTTACCCATTTGTGCCCCAAACCTGCATAAGTTGTGAGGCTATTAGCTCAATCACCCGTCGTTATGATGAATCCATTCCAACATAATAAACACTTAGCCTTGAGCTCCTCAAATGATGAAAATACGGCTAGTGGAGGTCAAAACCAGTAGTCGCAATATGGCAACCATTTCTGTATCAATATGGTCGATGCGAAAATAGATGTAGCCACTCGATCTCGAGACTATAATTTAAAAAAAACTAATCCTGGTATAGAATCTCCTCCTCCTCCTCTGGAGACGAATTTACATATTGACAAACTGGAGCCACCTCCTTGTATTATGAAAGGAAAAATTAAGTGCTCTACCCATAATCCAAATGCTAGATATTCCCAAAACTACTCTATTGTTGAGGACCTGGGTCAAACCCCTTGTGTGATCTCGGATTTGGAGGTAATCCAGATGTGTCCTTCACAGAGGAATTCCTTACTCTCTTCTTTAGGAGCTCTACAACACAGTGGTTCAAAGGTTATCAAGTTCAACGTCACAGATGTTAAGCCTCTTTTGCCTTACCATGTGGCTTTCCAAATCCATGTGGAGTATTCAAAGTATACCATCAAACGTTCAGTTGTTGATGAAGACACTTATACGTGTGTGATGTCCTTGGTTTGTTGGAAATCTCTCGGTTCTACGACCCTTTTCAAGTCATCGAACTTTTTGACTGCTTTTGACAATCATTCCTTTCGCCCTCATGATATTCTCCCTGCCTTTCTGATCCAGCTAGGTGGGAAGACGGTAGAGGTGGAAGTAAAGGTAGTTGATGTGCCTATTGATTATAACCTGTTACTAGGTCTCAATTGGACTTATGCTATGATCGTCGTTTTGTCATTCATACTCTTTTTTTTCCTCATGAAGGGAAGATTGTGACTATCGATTAGCTATCCTTTGCGTTCTCCAGTCGTAATGCATCTCTTGGACCGTCAATCCTTGTGATAAAAAATTCTCAGCCGACAACTGAGAATATTGGTGTCAAAATGTATTCTTCCCTTATGGGTATTTTCAAATTCTTGGCCCCAAACCATCACATTTATTCCATGTCCTTTAGGCCCATCTCAACTGGGAGGTCCATTCCTTTCCGCACTTCTTATTTTAATGATTGTGGGCCCTACCTTCCTCGACTTTGTCTTGTGAAGGTCATTCGCATGCTGGGATGGCCATGCCACTATCGACAACAAATATTATGTATCAAGTTGTTCTTGACTCTTCCACCAATCCTGATCCTATTCCATCACTGACGAATGAGGAGGATCTCGTATCTAGGCCCATGTGGGCCACTTCGTTGTCTTGTTCACATGATTTCCTTGATGTGACTTTTCCCTTGGATGAAGCCATCATCGAAGCCATGAATGGTTTCGACAAACCTTGGGATGACATGCATCACCTCTCTTATTTTCTCCTAGAGCTTGAAATAATCAAACAACATGACTTTCAATCTACTATGAGTGAGATAGTCGGTCATGTCGTAGTTCCGCTTGATACACACTACATTTATGCCGAAGGAAATATGGAGAGTATTTCTAGTACTGTCACGATCGACATCTCTCATACACCTGGTAAGGTTGAAAATGTAAATATTCGTGCAGATTATTTGCCAGAAGAAATCCTTATCTACATTGAGCTCTTTAATGAATTCTGAGATGTATTTTCTTAGCCTATGAAGAGATGCCAGGGATTGGCCCTCGTATTTTCGAACATGAGATTATAACTTATCCGAATGCTAAACCTATTTGAAAACGTCTTAGAGATGTCAAGCCTCAAAAGGCCCCTGCTATTAAGGCAAAGGTGGAGAAGATACTTAATGTTGCCATCATTTACCCAGTTCCCTTGATCGAATGGGTATCCAACCTCGTTCTTGTAGATAAGAAGCAAGGAACCATCTGTGTATGTATGGATTTTCATGACCTGAACAAGGCCTATCCGAAAGACAATTTCCCCAAACCTTTCATTGATCATATTCTCGATGAGTGTATGGGAAGTGAAGTATTTTATTTTATGGATAGATTTTCAGGATATATCAAATTCAAATTAAACTTGAGGATCAACACAAGATGACATTTAACTGTCCTTGGGGTACTTTTTCATATCAGGAGATGCCTTTCGGACTTAAAAAATTCAGAGAAACCTTTCAACGTGCCATGACTTTTGCTTTTCACGATCTTAAGCACATAGTCGAAGCTTACCTTGATGATCTTGCTACTCACTCTCCCAAGAGAGTAGATCACGTTACTCACCTTTAGATTGTTTTTGAAAGATGTTGTTATTATAGAATCCAGTTGAACCCTCAGAAGTGCACATTTTGGGTTAAGTCTGGTTGTCTTTTAGGTTTTCTAGTTTTTGAGACTGGGATCATGGTAGATCCACTTAAGGTTGAGGCAATATTTCAGTTGCCTCCCCCGCACATGATTAGACAACTTTAGGGTTTACAGGGGAAAGCTAACTTTCTTCATAGGTTTATAGTGAACCATGCCACTATCACTAAAGGTTTCATGCGTATTTTGAAGGACACCCCTTTTATATGGGATGACCGAGCTTAGGAGTCCTTCAATGCTTTGAATAAATATTTGGTGTCAGCGCCTCTGCTAAAGCCTCTTGACTACAGTAGAGATTACCTACTTTATATCTCTCTGTTTGAAGATATGATTGGTATGGTTCTGGTTCAGGAGGATGATGAGCTCCGTGAGCACGTCATCTACTATCTTAGTCAAACTTTACTCGGTCCTGAACTTAATTACACTCATGTTGAAAAGATATATTTGGATGTCGTGCATGAATTCCAACATTTGCATCATTATATATTACTTTGCAAGACTACGGTTTTTGTTGATGTCAATCCATTTCAATACATCCTGACCTGAAGTATCATAGGGGGGAAATATTATAAATGGATTGTCATATCACAAGAGTTTGATCTTGATTTCTCTTTCACAAAATCCAATAAATATGTAGTCTTTGCGAAGTTGATATCTGATTTTCCACGATTATATGAGGACATTATCCATATTGATTCGTTTGAAGATGAACAAATTTTTCTTGTCTCGTCATCTGATCCCTAGTATGGAGACTTTGTTCTCTATATTCAGACCTTGAATTTCCCTCAACATCTCCCACAAGATGACCAACAACGTATAAGGTACCAAGCTAAGAAATATACTATCATTGGTAACACTTTGTTAAGCCCTAATATTGGCTCATTACCCCTTAATTGGGGCATATTAGATTAGTAATGCTATTTTATTTATGTCGGATTTAGGCCATTAGTTGTAATTTAGATTAGT
>ML792221.1:110470-125584 GCA_009831015.1 Picea engelmannii | reverse complement strand
ATCTTGTACTTGAACATTTAAGTGGGGTAAAAGGAGGTTGCCCCCTCGAAGAGGCTTATTATCTGAAATTATCTATTTTTCAAGGCGTTGAGTACTTTTCCTGAGGTTTTTATATGCTATATTGATGTTTGGTTCTTAACACACTTTGTCTTGCCGAGGAATAGACAATATCTTGCGGCGTTGTTTAACTCATGGAGAAGCTGAGTTTGATCTAAATGATTTCCACAGTGGGGCTTGTGGTGGTCATTTATTTGGGCTTGCGACAACCCAAAAAATATTGCGAGAAGGTTATTTCTAGCCTAGGATATTTAAATATTGTATTGAAGCACGTAAGAAGTGTCACCCTTACCAGGTGTTCACTTGGAAAATGCACTTGCATCCAGCCCCTCTTCATCCAGTCATTACCGTCGGTCCCTTCACCAAGTGGGGGGTGGACTTTGTCAATTGCAACCCAACTTTAGCTAGGGTGAGTCAACACATTATCGTGGTCGTCGACTAATTTATTAATTGGGCCGAGGCCATGCTTACAATTAAATCTGACGAGAAGACTGCAACCTTCTTCGTATTCAATCAGATTATCGCCCGGTTCGATATCCTGAGTGAGATTGTCAGTGACCATAGAAGTCACTTTAAGAATGAGATGATGGAATAACTAGCAGCTAAACTAGGGTTTAGACATGGTCACTCTTCTCCCTATTATCCCAAGTAAAATCGACAAGTAGGGGCCGCCAACAAGTCTCTCAAGACCATTTTGCAAAAAACTATGAGTCAGAGTAAATCCGACTGGCACATAATGCTATATCCTGCACTCTGGGCATACTGAACCTTGGTAAAAAATGCCATTGGATTTTGTTGAAATAATGTAACTGCAAAGAGTTTTCTTGTTATTATTAATATATTATTCATAGGATCAATCCCCATTGTGGATTGATCATGTCGGTTATTATAATAGGACCAAATCCCCTTTTGTGGATTGGTCAAAAGACAATTGTAATAGGCATAATAAGAAGTCGGCCCCAACAAATATTAAAGAAGCCCATAAATATAATAAAGGTGGGTTTACCCACCCAGTTTGAGAAGTTGGCCCTACTAGTGAAGAGACACTTCACATATGCCAGACTTAAATAAATAAAGGAGGCTAGCGCCTCACTTAGACACAACTCACTTGCTCAGTTTGAGAGACAAGTTCATATATGCTACCGGAGAAGAAGGAGAGAGAGAGTGGTGCATATCTACGAGAGGACTTTCTATATTAGCATAAAATATCTCTTGGCATTGTATTGTCTATCTATATTAAGGAAGTTTTGCAGGGTTTTCTTCCCCTAGAGGGTTTCCCAGGATAAATGTTCTGTCTCTTGTGATTGTGTATTTCTCAGTGATCTTGAATTATGCTATTGTTATATAATGAAATGCAAACATCTATAATAATGGCTTAAACATTAACATGGTATCAGAGCCAAGCTGAAGGAATCATATTTCACAAGTGAAAAACGTCATTGTTACCGTACATGAAAATTAGGTCTTTTTGATGGTGAAGCTTTTCAGCCCCGAAACCATCTAGAAAAGTGCGCCCTCCCCTAAGGATCACTTTGACACTCTTAGCGCATCTTTTCAGTGGCTGGATCTCCCAGAAAGTGAAACCCTAGTTTCACAAAGTACCAAAAGTACCAGAAAACCAGGGTACCAGAAGTACCAAAAGTACCAGAGTACCAAAGGTACCAGAAAACCAGAAGCACTAGTCCAGAAATCCACAGATCAATTTTGGAGGAGCAAAATTTGGATTTTCTCAAATCCAAACACGCTAGGCTACTTGCCTCAGCCAAGCGCACCTCCTGGTAAGTTCAGTTTTTTATTTTGAGCACTTTCATTTTTCAGTCATTTTCCTAGCTCCAGGAAAAGATGTTTGCAAGAATTAAGCTTGTTGATAAGTTAGAAGGAGTGGAAAAATTCCATGCCTAGAAGTATAGGATTGGCCTCATTCTTGAAGAGAATGAACAAGAAAGATTCATCAAAGAAGAATTACTGGAACCCGACGATGCTGCAGAAAAGGCCAAGCATCAAAAGGACAAAATAAGGGCCAAAAGAATCATTGCAGATTCAATCAAAGTCCATCTAATTCATTATGTGTCATCTAATAAGACCCCAAAAGAAATTTTTGATGCCTTGAATAGACTATATGAAGGAAAGAACATAAACTGGAAGATGAATCTTAGAACTCAGTTGAAGAATACAGGGATGCAAAAAGGAGAAATGATTTAGGAATACTTCTCCAGAATCTCATAATTCAAAGAACAGCTAGAATCTATTGGAGATACCATAGACGAAAATGAACTCATAATGACAGCCCTAAATAGTTTCACAAGACCTTGGGATGATTTCATCCAAACGATATGTGCCAGAAAGGAGAAACTGAAGTTCGACAACCTATGGGAAGAATGCATCCAAGAAGAAACAAGAGTAATGAATCGAGAAGCATTACTAGCAAGAGATGATGATCAAGCCCTAGCTACTCACACCAAAGGAGGAAGGAAGAAACCCTACTTCCATAAGGAGACTCATAAAGAGCCTCAACAATCAAATAAATTCAATCATAAAGAATCTCATCCAAGAAGATTTCAAAAGAAAGGACAACGAAAGGCAAGACACTACTCATCTGTACAATGCTATCATTGTGACAAGATCAAACACATTGTGAAGTTTTGTCCAGCTAGATGAGAAGAATACAAGAGAAAACAAAAGAGGCTCCATTCCCATGTAGTCGAAGATGAAGAGCCACCCACAAGGATGATAAGAGAGGAGATCAAAGACCATGTGTTGATCTCAACCCTCTCAGGATCTGTAACACCTGGAGAGGACACTTGGCTCATTGATAGTGGTGCATCCAAGCACATGACGGGACAAAGAAACATTCTCTCTTGTATCTCTAAGAAGAAGTTTTCTTAGAAAGTGTCACTTGGAGATGATTACCAATATCCCATCAAGGGAGTGGGAGAATCAAACCATAAGCTGAATTTAGGGAATTCACTAAAAATGAAGGACGTACTATATGTACCAGGCTTGAAGAAGAACCTACTCTCCATTTCATCTTTAGAAAAGAAAGGCTTCAGAGTTGCCTTTATAGATGGAGAAGTTCTTATGTGAGCTAAGGGAGAAACCATAAATGAAGAAATCATCATTGGTAATGAAGAAAATGGCTTGTATAAATTAAAGGGTCACTCAAAGGTTGCCATGACCCATGCCATTGAAAACTCATGTGAGCTTTGGCACATAAGGTTAGCACACATCAACTACAAGGCACTACCATACATATGCAAAGTGGTCATAGGTTTACCAGAACTCAAAGGGGACCATAAAGGCATATGCAATGGATGTGCACAAGGGAAGAATATCAAGAAACTACTTCTAAAGAGGGACAGTAAGACATAAGGAGTCCAAGAACTCATCCATTCAGATGTGTGTGGCCCAATGCCATCATCCTCCATTAGTGGGTATGTATATTATGTATCATTTATTGATGATTACTCTCATAAAACCTGGATATATTTCTTGAAGACTAAAGATGAAGTGTTCAGTAAGTTCAAGGAATTCAAAGCCTCGATAGAGAACCTTTCCGAAAGAAAGATTAAGGTACTCAGGTTAGATAATGGAGGAGAATATACCTCAAAAGATTTTTTGAACTTCTGCAAAGATGTTGGGATCAAGAAGGAACTCACTACTCCCTATAATCCCCAACAAAATGGTGTAGCTGAATGGAAGAACAAAATCATACCAGAAGCTGTGAAGACTATGATCCATGATCAAGATATTCCTATATGCTTATGGGCATAAGCATCAATAGCAGTTGTTTATGTGCAGAACTGATTATCCCATAGTGCACTTGGGCTCAATACACTGGAAGAGATGTTCACCAGAAAGAAGCTAGAGGTAAGCCATCTCAAAATATTTGGCTGTCCAATGTTTATTCATATACCTCAAAAAAAGAGAAACAAGTTGGACCCTTCAGGAAAGAAGGGAATATTTGTGGGATACTGCGAGGTCTCCAAGGCCTTAAAAATATATATACCAGGTCAACATCACATTGAGATCAGCAGGGATGTGACCTTTGATGAAGATTCAGTGCTTAAGAAATCTAGACTATGCCATCTTGAAGAGGTATATGAACAGGAACCCGTAATCCCCAGTACTGTAATGAGGGAGGTTCCCAGAGCTGCAGAACTAGTGAGGGAAGTCGTAACTTCCCCAGATGAGGAACTTGTAGAAGACCGTGATATAGTAGAAGTGCAAGAACCTCCTCAGATGATGATCCTCCATAAAAGAAAGCCAGCTTGGGCTAGAGAGATTATTCAATATGGAGAGAAGTACGACGTTCCCCAAGGAACTATGAGACAGGTGAAAAGACCAAAGCCATTCTCTAGTTATACATCTTTGATGTGTGATCTCCTAGAAGAGGAGCCTACCTATTTTTAAGAAGCCATTCAGAGGAAAGAATGGGCAGATGCCATGATAGAGGAATACCAATCCATAATGAAGAATGAAGTATGGGAAATAGTTCCTAGACCAAAGAATAAAGATGTGGTATCCTCCAGATGGCTCTTCAAAATAAAACATGCTGCTGATGGAAGTATTAAGAAATATAAAGCAAGATTTATCGCTTGTGGCTTTTCCCAGAAGGAAGGCATTGAATATGAAGAGACATTCTCTCTTGTGGTCAGATACACTTCGATCAAAACCATCATGGATCTTGTAGCTAAGATGAAGTGGAAGTTGCACCAAATGGACATCAAGACAACTTTTCTAAATGGTTTTATTGAATAGGAAGTGTATATAGAGCAACCTCAAGGATTTGAGGTTGAAGACAGGAAGTCTCATGTCTGTAGATTGAAGAAAGCCTTATACGGATTGAAGCAAGCTCCTAGAGCTTGGTATGGATGTATAGACAGTTTCTTGATGAGATTAGGCTTTACCAAGAGTAAAGAAGACTAAATATATACTTCAAAATCATGAATAATGAGACAGTAATATTACTGCTATATGTGGATGACTTATTCTTAACTGGAGAAGAAAATCTCATCACTGAATGTAAAAAGAGACTTGCCTTGGAATTTGAAATGAAAGACCTTGGACTAATACATTATTCCTTAGGTCTTGAGGTATGGAAGAGTCCTGAGAAGATCTTCCTTAACCAAGGGAAGTTTATGGTCGAAATCCTGAAGAGATTCGACATGTTGGAGTCCAAGCCCATGAATACACCCATGGAAGCGAAGTTGAAGTTGTTGGTCGATACGTTGTCAGAATTGATTGATGCCAAATAGTATAGACAGATTATTGTATCAATGATGTACCTAACGAACACCAGACCAGACATTTGTTTTGTCATGAACACCTTGATTCAGTTTTTGGTAGAACCCAGACTTGTTCACCTAGTGGATGCAAAACATGTGATGAGGTACCTTAAAGGTACAATAGATTATGGTCTCAGCTATGATGGAGATCATAATTTCACATTGATTGGATATACTGATGCAGATTGGGTAGGAAGTGTTTCTGACAGGAAAAGCACTTCAGGATGTTGTTTCAGTTTGGGATCAACTATGATCTCATGGCAGAGTAGGAAGAAATCGAGTATTGCTCTTAGCACAACAGAAATAAAATACATTGATGCATGTTCTACTAGCTGCAAAGCTATATGGCTTCGAAAGTTGTTGAACGACCTATTTGACATAGAGATGAGAGCAACCTTGATTCTATGTGACAACCAGAGCTTCATAAAGATGAAAGAGAATCATGTATTCAACGACAGGTCGAAGCACATAGAGATCCTTTATCATTACATTCGTGACATGGTACAGAGAGGAGCCTTGAAGCTATAGTACATTAGCATGGATGAACAGGTTGTTGACGTGTTTACTAAGCCCCTATCTCGTGTGAAGTTTGAGTACTTTTGAGATAATCTTGGCATAGTCCGAAAGGACCTTCCTCGAAAGGGGGAGTAGATGAGATGTGTTCCTCTTCTGACCTATTTGTCAAACATAAAGCAAGATGCGATGTGTTCCTTGCTTCTGACCGAGTTGTCAGATGTAAAGCAAGATGAGATATGTTCCTTTCTTTTGACCGAGTTGTCAGACATAAAGCAAGATGAGATGTGTTCCTTGCTTTTGACCGAGTTGTCAGACATAAAGCAAGATGATATGTGTTCCTTGCTTCTGGCCAAGTTGTCAGACGTAAAGCAAGATGAAATGTGTTCCTTGCGTCTGACCGAGTTGTCAGACGTAAAGCAAGATGAGATGTTCCTTACTTATGACCAAGTTCTCAGACGTAAAGAAAGATGATATGTGTACCTTGCTTCCAACCTAATGGTTGTGACGTAAAGCAAGATGATATGATGAGACTAGCACTGAGCTTCCAACTGGATAGCTATGACGTAAAGCCAGTCTAGTATCCTTCTTCTGACCAGATGGTTGTGACGTAAAGCAGGACGAGTATATTACTTTCATCTTGAGTGTTGTGACATAAAGAAAGATGATGAGATGAGACTAGTACTATGCTTCTAGCTTGATAGCTATGACGTAAAGCCAGTCTAGTATCTTGATTCCAGCTTGAGTGTTGTGACGTAAAGCAAGACATTGAGATGAGACAAGTACTGAGCTTCCATCTTAACAATTGTGACGTAAAGCCAATCTTGTATTATGATGAGCCATCCTTGTGCTGTGATGATGATGATGTATCAGTTTTTATACTAATACATATTGATGCAGATGATGGTGGAATTCCTTGAGAATGACGATGTTGCCAATGAAGAAAACTTTTGATGATTTATAGATACGCCAGATAGTGTTCCAAGATGATATTGATGTTGTTGTCCTCTCTCTCTCACATGATGCCACTGAAGAATACTCTTCTTGTTAAGGGGGAGTGTTGAAATAATGTAACTGCAAAGAGTATTCTTGTTATTATTAATATATTATTCATAGGATCAATCCCCATTGTGGATTGATCATGTCAGTTATTGTAATAGGACCAAATCCCCTTTTGCAGATTGGTCAAAAGACAATTGTAATAGGAAGAATAAGAAGTCGGGCCAAGAAGATATTAAAGAAGCCCAAAAATATAATAAAGGTGGGTTTACCCACCCAGTTTGAGAAGTCGACCATGCCACTGAAGAGACACTTCACACGTGCCAAACTTTTATAAATAAAGGAGGCTAGCACCTCACTTAGACACAAATCACTTGCTCAGTTTGAGAGACAAGTTCAGATCTGCTACCAGAGAATAAGGAGAGAGAGAATGGCGCATATCTAGGAGAGGAATTTTTGTATTAGCATAAAATCTCTCTTGGCATTGTATTGACTATCTATATTAAGGAAGTTTTGCTGGGTTTTCTTCCCCTAGAGGGTTTCCCAGGATAAATGTTATGTCTCTTCTGATTGTGTATTTCTCAGTGATCTTGGATTATGCTATTGTTATCTAATGAAATGCAAACATCTATAATAATGGCTTAAACATTAACAGATTTTCCCCTTTCCAATTAGTACACGATGTGGAGTCTATTTTACCTATTGAATGTGAAATCCCTTCTCTTAAGTTGGCAGTCGCGCTCCTACTTGACACTTTCAATCTCGAGCGATGCCTTGTACACCTAGAGATATTCGATGAGCAGCGTTGAGATGCCTCTACAACTATCGAGGCAAACAAACGACGTGTCAAGGTCCAGTATGATAAGTCTGTATGTCCTCGGTTGTACATCGAGGGTGACTTGGTCCTCTTGTATGATCAAGCCAAAGAACCTTTGGGGGCAGGCAAGTTTAAAATCATGTGGCACGATCCTTACATCGCGCGATGTGTTCTAGAAAAAAGATCCTACAAGTTAGAAGATTATGAAGGGAATAAGTTGGTCGAGCCCATAAATGGGCTCTACTTGAAAAGATATTATGCTTGAGCCCGAGGCTTGGGCATAACTCTCTGTATACTAATGTAATTTAGTGTATATATCTCTTTTTTTTTTCGGATTTCTTATCAAGTTTTCACTTGGTTGACAGATGTCAACGGAGTCATCGATCTACTTAGGATTCAAATATGGGGCCAGTTGTCATACACATAATTTAGCTTCCACCGGTTGGGTGGTTTACTCGCCCGAGGGCCTACTGGTGTCTTCAGGTGGTGTATTCCTAGGGCCATCCACAAACAATGTGGCTGAATATCGCGTCATTATAGAAATTTTGTGTGATGCTATCTCACATGGAATTCATTCATTAGAAGTTCACCTAGATTCCTAGCTAGTAGTGCGTCAGTTGAATGGCTGTTACCACGTGTGTGATCCTACGTTACTTCGACGATTCCTACAGGTACGTCTTTTAGAATGATAATTTGATTTTATTACATATTATCATATTCCTAGGATTTCTAATCATGTATCTAATGATTATGCTAACTTTTTTTTAGATTGGCATTTGTCACATAATTAAAATCAAAGAAAACCATATAATCAATGTACACATTGTAAAATATAAGTAAGGTCGAAGATCATTTTTTATATATTTCTAAAAATATGGTGTTTATAGTACAAAATGGGGCTAACACCCTCAATACACATATGTTAGTATTACAATATCCCACGACATCTACGCCTGTGGCATCATATGTGTGTCATGGTAGAAAACCATGGCATTTGTGAGACGCCGAAAGAGTTGTACCCATGCCCTGGGTACACCAACCACCTGTCGTTGCATGGCTTCAGGCAGATCCTCTACCTAAGCCATGGGTATCATGTGATTCAAACGTGATAGGTTTCCCTACATGTTTTGTAGGACCCTCTCGGCTTCTCCTCCTATTGCCTCGTCTCCTCGGTTCCTCCATCAATGTCGGGGGAAACCCTTTGACCATCGCGGAGCCACGTCTGTGGCACACAAAGTATAGTCAATACTTAAGCACCATCCAAAATATTTTTGTCCTGATTATACAAAAATATAAAAAAATGAAATATGTAAAAACTTTTTGACATACCTATGTCACTGTAGGCGGACCTTAGTGGAAGTGACATGTCAGGATCTCCTCTGACATCGATCCCCTCATAGGGATAGTCATCTAGAGAGATGACCTGTCACCGCCATGAGTAGAAGAAGTCTTCGTTTTAGGGTGTTGGAACCCTACCTCCCCCCTTCCACCTCATCACTTCGGTCCACCATGCCATGGCTGGATCGCAAGGTCTTCTAGGAAGAATCTCAACTCTAGGTCCCAAACTTGGAACTCGCTCGAAAAAGAAACTGTGCAAGATGGAGTAAAACCCAAAATTTCTTTTACCCCCCTTCTTGCACTCTGTCAAATGGCTCTTCATATTCTCTAGTAGTGAGGTACACCAATCATACACTGTAGGTATCGCAAACTGAACTGCATAGAACATGAGAATCCTCGATGCTTGGTGCAATGAGGTCGAACCTATGATCCTGGTCAAGGCTAAGACAATGATCTTCAGACTGAGGTTTTTTACTGCCCGGATAGGGACTTGACTCCCTACCTTAGGAGTCCCTACTACACAGTAGGCGTTGATATATTCCTCTATATCCATCCCACTACCTACTCCTCATGAGTCACAGTTAATCTCTTTTCCGACTCATTATAAAAAAGTAAAAAGATTGTCAAGTGAGCTTGTTTCTCTCACAATCGTAAAATTGGTTTTGAAAAGATGTCTATTTGGTACAAGTTTATCCTTTTTTCACACAAAGTAGACTAAAATACATAAAAAAAGAAATTTCTTGGCATTAAGTTGTGATTTCATCTCATGCCCTTGCTTGCAGTATTGAGCCTATAGTCAGTTCTCGCTTTGTGTTATAAACTGTTTTCCTCAGAAGTTTTATATCCTTCACAATTTGACACCCTATACCTAGGAGGAAACATTCCCTCGAGTGTCCATCTCCCGCATGCACTTCCCTGCATTGAGCATAGGTACGTTCCACTACTAGAACTAGTTTTTCCTACTTGCAACGCTTGTTTCCTCCTCTGTATCATAGCATTTATTTGTCTATGAAAAAACAAAAAAAGACAGGCAAGAAGATAGTATTATCTTGTATCGGTAGCAGTTGTGTCGCCTTTGAACATAACACAAAGTTATTTGAGTCCATTCATCATAATTTTGGGATTAGCATGGCCTTAGGAAGTTGATCTTGTTACAGAGTCTTCTCTACTGACTGGTTACTCTTCCAGCCCCTGCAAATAATTTCATAATGTCACCTGCATCTCATGGTTTCATCAATGGGTCTATGCTGTCGGAGTCCTCCATATGTCTCACGCTCTTGTTCAAAGGAAGTCTATCAATCTGTGTCGGCCACCCCTCAGAAATATTGAATTTGCATGTTGGTCATACCCTCAATTTGTCTCATAATCACATGATATTGTATTCCTATCATGCACCCTCGCCCTACCTTCATCATTGGTAGGTAACCTTGAACCCAACAATCGACATTTCATCATTGGTCGTTGACTGGGTGGTTTCCCTTGTGTTTGATGGAAAGACATGTATTCACACATTAGGATTCGTGCAGTGTCTTGGATATCATTAACCTTATTGGTGGTTTCCTGACCTTTGTCAGGAGTTTTCATCAGTGACTGTTATTCAGAGGGTCTTTTCGTGTACCGCTTGAACTTGGCACACAGGAAATACACACATGGTCATTGGTTTGTGAACTTTTTCTTCATCCAATTTCCACCAAATCATGAAGCTCTTGATTTGTACCTCATGCTTACTGATGAGATATGCCTTAATGCTCTCCTTTCAATGGGTCTCTTTCCATCGACATCATCCCATTTATTATGGAAACAAGGCCTAGAGTCTTATGATTACCTTGAGGATTGCAGTCATTAGTGGCAAGCTCTCTTGTCATCGACAGTTGGGAATACATCAATGTCTCTTGATCGATGGATTCTTCAGGTGTTTGGCACTGACTCCTTTATTCACACTTGCAAGAATGTACTCGGTGCCTTGATAACTACTTTCATTACCGGTAGGTTGTCTCACATTTGTTAATGATATACATCAATGATTGGTAATCAAACAATGTCTCATTTTTTTCGAACTCAACTCCTTTATTCACATGATGTAGACTTTCACCTTTGGATGATTGTGTAGAAAACTTGAAGACATCACTATGTGGCTGTAGCTTTCCTGAGTTGTTGCTTCCTTTTCATTGGATTAGTACCTATATGACTTTAGTGATCATGGGAGATCAGATTGTACTCCATGGTATACAAACATATTCGGATTGGTTTTGAGACTGGTTCTACTGGGCCTTGTTCATGACTATGACAACTATTGGCATGTGACCGCATTTTTATTTGCCTATTCATGGCCATAGACACTTATTTGGTATATTTTCACATGGATCTGCAGTGTATTTTGGCAGCCATGTATGCAAAGTCAGTGGAGAATGTAATAAGAAATCAAGTTCATCTAGCTAGTTCCCTACCACTCCACTTCTTGGTTATTCATAATGTATTTCGGCCATTGCAGATACTCCTCTGACCTCACACATTAGGGGGAATCTGTTAGAGAAAGATTTTCCTCACCCTATGCAATATTGCAGAGAGGGCCTTATTCCATTTCCCTATGCAGACTTGTCTTCCTTGTTACTAAAGTCCATAGACTAAAATATAATTTTTTTCCACTTGTACACATCTTACACCCTGTACAACAAGCGTATACCCAGGCTGATCCATTACAGCTCGTGTATATCGGGACTTGTGCCATAAAATCAAAATTAAATGTCAGGTTTCCATGTCACGACAGGATATCTCTGATCCTTGGCCTTCCATATAATAGAAACATTCTAAATCATCCCTTCGGTTGCATTTTTAAGGATATAAAGAAGCAAATTCTGAGTTGTCGAAAAGGAGAAAGAATTCAACTTTGAGAGCAAAGTTACTCTGGAGAAATTATTTACTTCATATTGAGTCTGCATCCCTTTTTCCTTTAATTCTGAACATAGTGTTCAACCCCCAATCTCTACCCTTATTGATGGAGAACCTCTTTGTCTCCCTTATATGAGCTTGCATTTGGTGGACGATTGAAGTCATGGACGCCCAGTTGGAAGAAACTCGGTTTCTTGGTTCCGAACTGTGCCGACATGGAAGTCTGTAATATTTTCACTTATGTTGATCGTTTATTAATAGAAATAATCCTTTCCCGCCCAATTGATATCTTGTAAATATATGTATTATTATCCATGGGAGTATTTGTTATGTATATTGATGGATTATGCTATCTAATGTATTTACCTTTTATATTTCCACCATATGCTTGTTTTGATTATCTGTCGAGAACTTGTTGCGGGTATATATCTTTGGGTCGAAGTGCTCAACGGTGGACATCATCGAACATTTGGACAAGGTAGGACTCTTTCTTATCTTGCTTTCACATTGGTTTATATAGCATGTTGTTGGGATAGAGTTTATTTCTATAGTCATTTCTTTCTGTTGTGGTTCACCCTAGCCATAGAGAGATTTGCCTCGTAAAAGTGATGTCATCATGTTGCATCACTCTCGTACTTTGGGACTTTGGAGAATACCCCACCAGAGCACATCAAAACATCCAAAGGCTGAACTTTCGAGCAAGTGTTCCCCAGATATTTGAGACTTTGAGACTTTGTGTTAAATCACCATAACTTATACCATGTATGTATAATTGGAGTTGTGTGATGATTTCAAGTATAAGTCAGCATGATTTAATGATTCCAAGGAGATAATACGCAATCTTTGTGTCACAGGGAAAAATTGCATGGTGTTTTTGCATTTGACACTCCATCCAGTACTCCATCCGACACTATTACAGGGATCTAACTTAAATATTAAATTGTGGGAGCATGAAGTGGAATCTGAAAAATATGACACATGGGTTTTATGTGTAATACGCCCAATTAGGTCCCATGGGGCTGTTTCATGAAATTCTAAACAAATTGAGAGCAGTTCGTGGTTTTCAATTCTGCATCTGGTACTCCATCCGACACTCCGTCCTGCACTAAAACCGTGGGCAAGTTGGTGGTTATCATATCGACGACCAGTGATGGGAAAATCAATGACATGGGTTTTCTTCATGCTCATGGCCTCCAACTACTGAGCTTCTAACAAATAAGATTGGGTTGTTATACTGGGCATTTATTGGCTCACTTAGTTTCTAGAAGCCATTGGCGATTAAAACACATTTAATTTAATTTGTTGTTTTTAGAGGAGGTCGACCCTCCCAGTGGTCGACCGCTCATATTGTAAACCTATAAATACCACCTCTGTGGTCAGACAAAGGGAGTTAGAGAGAAAATAGACAGTTCATCTTTGTTTTGTTATTTTTCATACATTTTGCTAAAAACTGTGTAAAGACTGCACGTTTTGGATTTTAATGGTGAATTCGTGTTGTTGAAGCTCGTGGTTCACCATTGAAGAGTAGCCAGGACTTGCTGGGGGGGGCACCCCATTCTAGGTGAATATTTAGTTAGTATTCTTGTATATTTGAGTAGTGTAATCATCATTTGTCTATTTCATGTACATGAGTTTTATTCTATTTATTTTCTGTATAAATTGATGTTTAGGATTTAATTGTCTTAGTTCAATTTTGCAGGTTATTATGGAGGCTAGTGTTAATATGCACTGATCTTTTAGTTAATAGGAAATGAACTTTCAAGTTCTTAGCTACTAAACCTGTGTAATTAGATGATAGATAGGTTTTCTTTATGCTGAAATAGAGTATAAAAACAGAGTTAAAACAAAGTTTCTAGTTTATGGTTTCTTTGACAAGCTTCGATGGATGGATAGTGTTAGTTCTAGTTTCTAATTTTCAATTTTCTTATCTAATTGCTATTTAAATTTTATTATCTAGTTGATATGTTGTTTGCTTATTTAATTTCTTGTCATATGTTGTTTTAAGAGTATTTCCTCATTTGCAATTTAATTTGTTAAATAGAATTAGTCTAATTTATTTCATGCAATTTTCTTTTCTATATTTAGGTTGAAATTTTCATTCAAAGTTGATTATCAAGTTTAGTTTTGAATCTAAGTAGTGTGAATTTTCTTATATTAGTATAAAATGCATTTGAATTTTATATAATAGTGTTTTTATATTGTTGATAATCAATGCATGATTGAATAATCACATGGATATGAAGGATAGTTGATGTTGCTTCTATCATGGCTAAGTTCTCATTGGATTGCCTAATTCATACTTTTCACTTTTCTATCAAAGTCAATATTGATTTTATCCCTCTTGAGTTATCATTAATTGTTAAGTGTCATCATGATATCATAAGACACCAGAGACATAACCATCAAGAGTACATTTGAGTTTTCTTTCTTTCATAGATTAGAAGATAGTTTCCTTGCTTTTGTAGGTTAGATAGTCTTCTTGCTTTGGTAGATTGAAGAATAGTTTTCTTATCATAGATTAGTTGTTATTTACTTTTATTGTGATGATGCTTTCAATTTAGTAGATTAATATTTCCTTTTGTAAATTAGAAGTAATTAGGAAGTTTAATCTAAGAATAGAGTTCACTTGCTTATTAGTTTGATTAGTTGCTTATTGAGTACTCTTGATTAGTTGCTTATTGAGTAATCTTGATTATTTTACTAATCCCTATGTGAGTGATCCAGGTGGATATCGATGGCCACCCACCTTTTCCAAATGGCTCAAAACATTTTTCTGGCCATTTTGGCAATTTACTATTTTTAGCAGGTTTTAACTTTCAGGGCCATTTTGATGGTCCAAATGAAGGTTTTTCGAGATTGAGGTTTTCAATGATATCTGAAGGCATGATTGAGCCCCCAAAATTAATCTCCTCGACAATACCTTTCCAACGAGCTATCACACGCCTAAAACGGAGATCGTATGCAAAAGTTACGACCACGGGAAGTTGATGTACTCACTTACCCAAACGGGGCCCACATGAATTTTGGCGCTTCATCTCCTAGGGTTAGGTTTTTGGATGTCTAGGAATTTTTTCATTCCCGTTTATTATAAAAGGGCCTTCAGAGCCTCATTGTAATCATCTTCTTGCGAATGCGAGTAGCCGTCACATCTCTTCTCAGAGATAAGCTGCCACCATTCTAGCGAGTCTTTCACTCTGTATTTTTACAGTCTCTGTA
>ML792221.1:54889-108045 GCA_009831015.1 Picea engelmannii | reverse complement strand
ACTCAACGCAATGGAGACCATTGATTCCTAAGGAGGGAGGATTGATCCAGGTGGATATCGGTGGCCACCCACCTTTTCCAAATGGCTCAAAACAGTTTTCTGGCCATTTTGGCAATTTACTATTTTTAGCAGGTTTTAACTTCGAGGGCCATTTTGAGGGTCCAAATGAAGGTTTTTCGAGATCAAGGTTCTCAATGATAGATAAAGGCATGATTGAGCCTCTAAAATGAATCTCCTCGACAATACCTTTCCAACGAGCTATCACACGCCTAAAACGGAGATCGTATGCAAAAGTTACGACCCCGGGAAGTTGATGTACTCACTTACTCAAACGGGGCCCACATGAATTTTGGCGCTTCATCTCCTAGGGTTAGGTTTTTGGATGTCTAGGACTTTTGGCATTCCTGTTTATTATAAAAGGGCCTTCAGAGCCTTATTGTAATCATCTTCTTGCGAATGCGAGTAGCCATCACATCTCTTCTCAGAGATAAGCTGCCACCATTCTAGCGAGTCTTTCACTCTGTATTTTTACAGTCTCTGTACATTTCTCTGATTAATAGATATCATGTATTATTATATATCTATGTTTATGGTTGCGTCTCTGATACATTTCTGTTATATTATTGAATATCTGCAATATCTCTGTACATTTCTTTATTATATCTCCGCTCTCATTTCGTGCCGAAAATAATCCGGATCAGTGAGGCAGGATCCATCAACCAACATAATGAACTCAGAAGTAACCATTAGCTTGAGGGAACTTTCTCAAATCCTAGCAACAATCGGGATTTCTTCTTTTCAAGAAGAACATATTTTAGCAGCAACCAAAAGTGTATTTACCTCTCTAGAAATAATAGAAGAATCAAGGTCCTATGAGCTACAAAATGGTTTTCCTTGCCAAACTGTAAAGGAAGCTGAAAACTTATGGACTACATCTGGTGGAGAGCAATTACTAAGACCTAAGATTGAGGAGTTTTCAACATCCATCTCAGCAGATCCTTTATGTACTTCATAAATCAATCATCTAGAAGAAGAGGATTTGCGTAAAATGATGAAGGAGAGCATAGAAATTACTGTTGATAAACATCAATATTACATTGAAATTTGGTTTCAAGAGGTCATCAGGACATAATACTATTCTCTTCTTCAACACCTTCTAATGCCAAAACAAGTAAGTTGGTTGGTTCTTCATTTCTAGGTAATCACTGCAGTAACTTTTTCATATGTGGATATGAGTATGTTTCTTATCTTGCTTCGCACATGGTTACATTGGAAAATTTCTTACACTTGAATAAAGATTTTCCTTTCTTTTTAGGTAGGGTAGGATAGTAAATAAAAACTGCACATTGTTAGTTTATCTTAAAGTCTAATGAAACCTCATTTTACATTTTCTTTTTAATAAAAGAACTATGAGATACATGTTCCAGTGACTTGATCTCATTGATCTTAATAGTTTTTGATATTTTAGAGTCTGGTTTTTGACAAATAGTCCTAGAGATTTCTGCAGGTATTTATTTCACTAGGAGTAGACAATTTCAAGGAGATATAAAAGAAGAATTTTTCTTCAAAACATTGCTGTACTTGAACCTTGTTGTCTACTAAGCATCAAATGAATAATGACTTTCTTTAGTTAGCCATGTTTTTGAAAAATATTTTCATCTTCTTTTTCTCAAGGAATCTTAAAAAGAAGTTGCTCTTGAAAACCTTCACCACTATATAAGGAAGTGATACCATAACCATCAATGTTAGAGGTCTCTCGTATAGTTTCCCCAAGAAACCTGAGTAATTAAGTAAAATATCTTTATTAAAGAGTAACAAGGAGGTATGATTAGAGGTTAGTCATGGAAACATCACAATAACTTACAAAAGAAGAAAGTGAGTTGAGCCTAAAGATACCTTTCTGTTATTTCCCAATGGTACCACCCACTACACACTAAAATACTTGATTATATCATATATTTAGATAGGCTACATCCACTTAAGTACCCCTTACATCAGGACAATCACTAAGGAATATATATAACGGAAATTCATCCTCCAACATAAATACCATCCCAATAAAAAGAAATAAAAAGTTGTTTTCAGAGTTGTCCCCCCATTTTCTTGCATAAAAAAATCTTATACTAAAATCTTAAAAGATGGAGGGCCAGTATCTAAGGCTGTAAGAGGCTAACCTATCGGGATATTGAATAGGTCTGCTAGAAGTGGGTACTGGCCTATGGTATGACTAGGTAAATCCGTCAGAGTATTGAACAGGCTTGCTGGAAGTAGGGAATTCTACCTAGCGAGGATGGTAATCTGACAAAAATAAATAATAAATTTAAAATTGTCCTAATGTACGGAATTACTTGTAGACAAAGCTGACACGGAGTATGTATGGTTAAGCTAAGGTTAATGAACTCCATAAATTTTCCATTGGGAACTAAATTTGAGACTATCTTGAAAATATCTTTCCTACCTCTTCTTATCTCTATATAGGATATCTTATCCTATAGGTGGGGCCATCTTTTAACCGTCTCATCAGACCAATTTGTGAAATTTATCTCTACACTTAACAAGCTGTAAATCTTCAACTATTGGGAGAACTGTCTGGTTTCCTATGTTTTTTATTGTGAGGTGTCATAATATGTAGGTGTGGGGGAGGGGTTCAGGAGTTGTCAAATGATAACATTTCCTAGAAGTAAATCTTTGTAAAAATTTATGTGTATTGTTTTCATGATGTAGGTTATTACATCAACAGTCATTTTATTTCTTTGAAATGCTAATTCCATGTGTGTTATAAACTGTTGTACATTTCCTTAACAAACCACTTAACTGGTTTATTGTCGTTACAGACTATTCATTACAGAGTTATGATTACATGTCTTATAAAATGAGAGATAGATGAATGGATTGTGTGAGAACGATGGAAAAACAAATATTAATGGAACACTCTTATCCTGCCTCTGCTCCTATTCACTGTGTTCATGGTCTCTGAGGAATCAATTGCGTCAGCCACAAATCTCCCAAGAGTTGGAGACCGTTGGTTTAAACACCACTAGTTGCCAAGAGCAAGCTATAACAAGGTCTTCAAACCCGAATTTCAGAACATCTCTGGAGCTAAGGGATACTTCAAAGAGTGGAAAAAAGAGAAACTAATCAACCCTCTCATTGTCATCACCGGATTGATTACATGTGAAGGTAGATATTCCATCTTTAAGGCCTATCACTTTCAATTATTAGCTCACTATCAGTTCAATAAGCCATTGAATTTTCCATTTTACTTCTTAAAGAGTCTTGAGAGGATGTCTTCCCAAGTTATGAAGAATGCAACCTATCCCCATAACAACTCCATAACATCATATTTCACCACGACCTTATCAAACTACTTGTCTTAGCCGAGTTGGAGAAAATGTGGGATGAGTTCATTTACCAATATGCAAACCCTCATCTTACAATCAAGATTAGCAAGAAGACACTTGATCTAGGGACTATTAATCCACCCAAACCCTCATTCTCAAGCTATTCCTTTACCGGACCAAAAGTCCAAGAAACTTGTTGATACCCTTATAGCCTCATTGGGAAAGAAGACCAAGAAGCCTATTGTTAACCCCCCTCTAAAAATAGTACAGACCAAGAAGCCTATTTCTAATTCATGGCACCAAGATGTGCCATATCTTCAGTCTGGGGGGAGTCTACTGAGCTAAAAAAAACTAAGCACTTCCCATTTGTATAGCAAACCCATGAGAAGAGGGAGTAAGATTTCTATCAAAATTCTGTCATACTGTCTTTTTACAATGTCTTGGGATATTATATCAACAATTGTTTGTATTGGTATGCTAAATTATATATTTTTGACATCATTCTGTGTGTTATAAGCTTTCTGTGCATTTTGATGTTTATGCTATAGAATACTGCTTATACGTAACTACTCTTTGTGACAAATACAATGCGATAACAACTGCTAAATACATACTGCCATCTGTATTACAAGCTTATGAAAAGAGGAATAGTTGTTTGAATTGTTACAGATCGATGACAAGAAATAAAAATTCTCCTATTCACCATGCCTACTAGTACAAACCAAGCCTTTTGTTAGTATCTGTCAGTTCTGTCAGTCACCAGTGATCAAATTTACTCTTTCATGTGATTGATAAGGTTATTAGGTCAAATTGTTATATTTTCAAAATACAATTTTAAAATAAACTTTGACATATATTGGTTTTAAAATGGTCATTTGTGTGTACAGGTGTCCTTACAACTCCCTCCTCTCATCCAAGTTCATAAATTTTCATTATGGTCATGTCATCATTCCTTGTCATAAATTTTCAAATGATTGTCTTGGTCAAAGTTCTACTTCAAAATTGGTTTTTGAATTAAGGAAGATGAATTTGACAAAAGTGAAATAGGTTTTTGTCAATAATAGAACAAGAAACAAAAACTTCCTTCCTTTTATGCATAGGTGTTATTATTTGAGAGAAATTCCCAAAATACAGTCGCTATAGGAGGGTTTTTGCACATTTGGAAAACTTCACTTCAAGTCAATTTTTCAGAGGTTTGGAGAAGGCATTTGCAGTGCTTGATGGTTCCATTGTGTATAATACATCATAAAATTTCTAAAAATACCACTTTGAGCCCAAAAATCCTTTGGGAAGGCCTCCAAAAATGCTCTCAAATACCACACTATGTTTCTTTTGAGAGCACGTTACGTTTCTTTAATTTGTGAGTAACAAACTTCAAGCTTGGATTATGAACAAATGGGAAATTATTTTTTAAACATGGAGGAGGTTTGTGTTCATAAAATACCCAAAAACAATAACCCCTCTATGTTTTTGAATATACATCATGGTTTTGGATATGTTCAATTCTCTTAGAGGCCTAGTTTTTTAGAAAATAAAACACTATGTTTTTCCTTTTCTAGTCATGTTTTGTTTTTGTGTTTTCCTAATAACTCAAAGTGAATTTTTGAAAACCAAGAGAGTTTTTTATCAATGACATATTCAAAAACAAAAACCTCTCTTAGTTTTTACACAGGAGTTAGTTTCTTGTAGTTACAGGTGTCACTTTGATACCTATTGTTCACAAGTTCTCCAGGCCAGAATTGCTGCGCTTCTGGGATGTCACTTTTGGAACTAATTTTGCAGAGGTAAAATTGTTGTTTTTAATGGTTTAAAGGATCAAGGGTATAATATAAATCTCAAGTCCTCCTCACATGTCATCAACAACCTCCAAAAACTCCAAACCCTCCAGTTCAAACTTAGAGAGCATGAAACACTAAGTCGTGATTTACGCCATGATAAGGTTGTCCTACAAGCCAAGATGAATTCTCTACAGAGTTTGGTTGATGATATGACTGCCACCAATAATAGTCTATGGATGCAATTGAAACATCACAAAAGGCCCAAGACAAAATCTCTCGGGCAAGAGGGAGAAGCTTCTAAAGCTAATCCACCCCCTCCTTTGCAAGACTAGTCATGTTGGGTGATTCATTTTTATTTGTAGTGGGACCTAGAAAATATTAGGTGTGGGGGTAATGTTGGGCATGCGATATGGTTAATTTAATGACAATAATTGGATCCTTTTTGGACAAATGTGTATATACATTTTTCTGTTTTGAAGAGTTTTGAAGATTTTTTGTGTTAAATCGTAATAACTTATACCATGTATGTATAATTCGAGTTTTCTGATGATTTCAAGTATAATTAAGCATGATTTGATGATTCCAAGGAGATAATACACGATCAGTGTGTCACAGAGAAAAATTGCATGGCGTTTTTGCATCTGACACTTTGTCCGGTACTCCATCCGACACTATTACAGGAAGCTAAATTAAATCTTAAATTGTGGGAGCATAAAGTGGAATCTGAAAAATACGGCACTTGGATTTTGTGAGTAATACACCCAATTAGGTCCCATGTGAGTCGTTTCCTGAAATTCTAAATGGATTGAGAGCAGTTTGTGGTTTTCAATTCTGCATCCGGTACTCCATCTGACACTCTGTTCAGCGCTTTGTCCTGTATGAAAACCGTGGGCAAGTTGGCAATTATCATATTGGCGACCAGTGATGGGAAAATCAGGGACATGGGTTTTCTTCGTGCTCATGGCCTCCAACTATTGAGATTCTAACAAATCAAATTAGGTTGTTATATTGGGCGTTTATTGGCTCGCTTAGTTTCTAGAAGCCACTGGCGGTTAAAATGCATTTAATGTAATTTTTTGTTTTTAGAGGAGTTCGACCCACCCAGTGGTCGACCTCTCAGCTTTTAAACCTATAAATACCACCTCAGTGGTCAAAAAAAGGAGTTAGAGAGAAAATAGACAGTTCAACTTTGTTTTGTTATTTTTCATACATTTTTCTAAAAAATGTGTAAAGACTGCGTTTTAGATTTTAATGGTGAATTCGTGTTGTTGAAGCTCGTGGTTCTCCTTTGAAGAGTAGCCATGACTTGTTGGGGAGCCCACCAACAGTCTAGGTGAATATTTAGTTAGTATGCTTGTAGATTTGAGTAGTGTAATCATTTTGTCTATTTCATGTACATGAGTTTTATTCTCTTTATTTTCTGTATAAATTGATGTTTAGGATTTAATTGTCTTAGTTCAGTTTTGCAGGTTATTATGGAGGCTAGTATTAATATGCAATGATATTTTAGTTAATAGGAAATGAAATTGCAAGTTCATAGGTACTAACCCTATGTAATTAGATGATAGCTAGGTTTTCTTTATGCTGAAATAGAGTATAAAAACAAAGTTAAAACAAAGTTTCTAGTTTATGGTTTCTTTGACAAGCTTCGATGGATGGATAGTGTTAGTTCTAGTTTCTAATTTTCAGTTTTCTTATCTAATTGCTATTTAAATTTGCTAATGTAGTTGTTATGTAGTTTGCGTATTTAATTTCTTGTCATATGTTGTTTTAAGAGTATTTCCTCATTTGCAATTTAATTTGTTAAAATAGAATTAGTCTAATTTATTTCATGCAATGTCCTTTTCTAGATTTAGGTTGCAATTTTCATTCAAAGTTGATTATCAAGTTTAGTTTTGAATTTAAGTAGTGTGAATTTGCTTATATTAGTATAGAATGCATTTGAATTTCATAGAAAAGTGTTTTTATATTGTTGATGATTAATGCATCATTAAATAATCACATGGATATGAAGGATAGTTGATGTTGCTTCTATCATGGCTAAGTTCTCATTGGATTGCCTAATTCATATTTTTCACTTTTCTATCAAAGTCGATATTGAGTTTATCCCTCCTGAGTTATCGTTAATTGTTAAGTGCCATCGCGATATCATAAGACACTGGAGACATAAGAATAAACACTACATTTGAGTTTTCTTGTTTTCATAGATTAGAAGATAGTTTCCTCTCTTTTGTAGGTTAGATAGTCTTCTTGCTTTGGTATATTGAAGAGTAGTTTTCTTATCATAGATTAGTTGTTATTTAATTTTATTTTCACAATGCTTTCAATTTAGTAGATTAAGATTTCCTTTTGTAAATTAGAAGTAATTCTGAAGTTTAATTTAAGATTGGAGTTCACTTGCTTATTAGTTTGACTAGTTGCTTACTGAGTAATCTTGAATAGTTTACTTCTTGTAGAAGTTATCATTGGTTAGTTAGTTATTTTCTTGCTTGTTTACTTGCTTTAATAGGGTAGTTTCTTGCTTGTCTATTTTTCTTTGATAGGGTAGTTGCTTGTCCATTTACTTGATTTAATATGATAGTTGCTTATTGAATTTGAGTAGGTTAATTAAAGTAGTTTGATGTTGTTATTTTTTATTAAGGATAGTTGCTTATTTAATTTGAGTAGGTTAATTAAGATAGTTTTCTTTAAGTAGGATTTTCATTGGCTTTCTTAGGACTATCCATCGATCCATTGTTCAAAAGTTACTTAGGGTAAATAGTTTAAGTTTCTTTGTAGGCTTTGATCATTAATAGTCTTTTCTTAAGTAGATTAGCCCTTAGATATCCCATTTCTTTAATTATACTATACTACCTCTAGCCTTTCTTTCTTGGCACATATAGTGCTACAACTCTAAGTTTACTTACCCCGGGTTGACAATTTAATTGAGGGTTTTCAAGTATTTTTTAGTGCATATAGAACACCCACCACATACTAAGCCTTCCAAGACTGGGTCATGCCACATAAATACTTACAATAATTTCATATGCATATATATATAACTTGAATAGAAAAATAAATTCTTCCAATACACAGATTAATGTTGAAATAACAGTAAGCCTATACATACAACATACACACACAATACTCATAATATAAAAACATGTACAAATACATGACATGCAACTGAACACATAATTGATTCTTATCTTTTTATAGAACACCACCAACTTCATGGAGACATTCCATGAACCTGCCGGCCTTAGAAAACACTTCTCATCACTCTCAATAGTGGGTCACCCTCAAGCTGGGAATAAACTCCACTCGGGTAAAGGGATTCTTAAGCCAGGCTGAGAAAATAGGAAGTTGCACAATCAACAAGAAGGATTTATCTCGAGGGACCATCTCACCCTAAAAACCTACAACCTTTCATTCCCCACATGCCTATCCCATCCCAGGAAGTGTTCCCCTTCTCTGCTCAATAGTTCTTTGGCTGCCCCACTTCGCTTGTTAGGAAATCACTTTCCCAACAAACTCTCTCACCTGGAGAGAGTTTCTCACAGGCCTGGCAACCTACTTCTTCAATCCACGGGCCTATTAACTTTCCTATTCAATCCCACTCTCTAGTCAACCATAAAGAGGATAAGGTGAAGTTAACAAAAAAATGGGTATGGAACATATGATGGTGGCAAGCCACGCTCAATCCAGGAACTGCATTGGCAGAAACAACAAACTATTAAGTTATGGTATGGGCTCGGGCACAATACAAGTGCCTTGTGCATAATAGGTAATGTACGGGATCACTTTTTTTCCCCACATATATTTACATGCGCCATGATTGACACATGGATCTCATGGAGCTCGTTTCTCTCCACTTGTGATTTATTCCCTCTTTCATGAGACTTAGGATAAAATAATTATCCTTACCATAGTATTTTATGAATAAGAACATAATATTCCCTTAGATTAAATCCCTCAAATTTAGTCCCTTTTCCTAGCCTCTTAGCCCCTCCCTTTCCCTACCTAGTGGATCTTAGTCCCCCATACTATTTCATCATGGTCGATCTACATGCAACGATGTGTTTTATTAATGATATGAGTGTTTACATATACAAAAATAGGCTCATTCGCCGTATCATCTAGCCTCTCACGCCTAATCATCACATAAACCTCCTAGATTATAATCACTTGGCTCACCAGCCTATAAAACATGTTTACAATTTAGTTGGGGCTTGACCTTGTTGTATTACATGATTGCTACCAAATTTTATTGGACATGAATTAGAAATTTGTTTGAAAATTTGTTAATGATGGAGTAAATAATACTTATTTGTTGGGGAAGGGAAGAAGAAGTTTAAGTTGCTTCCTAGGAAGGAGGAAAAATGATACATCAACAATAATGATAATTGTAGTAGTGGTAGTAGGGTGATGATGTGTACAAAAAAAAATTCAGGAGAAAGAAAAAAGGGTAATATTTTTCTTTCCATTTCTCGAAAGAATTTAAGTTCATAAGAGAAAATAAGTGACATAAAAATATAGGTGAGTGATTTGTTAATACAATTTAAAGAGGTTATTTATAATGAGTTGTTGAAGGGATTTCCACTTGTGATTTTACATTAGGTTCAAATCCACCAAAAAATCACCATATTTACTAACCCCAACTACAAATGAGGATATCAGCAAGAAAGTCCATGAGTTATTAGACCTAATATTGGAAAGAGAAAGTTTCTTCACATGTAATACTTGTTGTACTAGCACTGAAGAAAGGAGGAAAATGATGGGTGTGCATTGAATTAAGGTCCATAACTAGAATTACCATTAAGTATTGATTTCCATTATTGAGAATGGATGATATAATGGACCATTTTAATGGAGTGAAGTACTTCACAAACATTGATATAAAAATCATATAGCACCATTTGAATCCATGAAGGATATGAGTGAAAGACAACCTTTAAGACAAAGGAAACATTGTACGAATGCACCTAGTACTTTTATGAGACTAATGAATGAAGTGTTAAAACCTTAATTGGGTAAATTTGTGGTTTTTTTATTTACATGATCTAGTTAATTTTAAACAATACCAAAGAGGATCACGTGATTCATTTGAGAAAAATGCTAGAGTGGTTGAAGCATGATTTGTGATATCTCAAGATGAGTTGAACATGGATCTAGAAAAAGAAGAATTGGTCTACTTAGGATTCATGATATATCAAGATGGGTCAAATATGGATCCATAAAAAGTAAGGGAAATTGTGGAGTGGCCAATTCTAAGAAGCACTTTCGAGGTAAGAAGATTTCATGGCTTATCTAGCTTATAACATAACTTTATTATGAATTTTAGTTTCACATTTGCACCATTGATAACATGCACGGGAAAATGAGATCTTCAATGGAATAAAGAAACAAAAATTTTCCTAGACCACTACATTCCAAACCAAGACTTTCCTCCACAACTTTCACATTTTCATTTATCCTTCCCACTTAGATAATTTTCTCTCAATCCTTTAGTAGTTGAAATTCTTCAAAAATGGATAAAAAATTTGTTTCTTCATCCCTTCTCAAAACAATTTCCAAACCAATTTCCAAATCAGGACCCCTTTGCACTTGTTTGAGTGTTTACCTTAGTCGATTTTCCAATAAAGGTAAATTTCACTATTAGGACCTTTCCAAATAATGTCCCGCTCACACTGGTTTGATGTTTTACTTGGATAATTTTCTTGTCAAGGTTGATCTCCCAATTTGGACACACTTGCACTACTTCAAATGCGACCTTGATTTATTTTTGTATTGGGGACGATATTCTAATTACGACCCCCTTTCACTTGTTTGATTTTTTCCTCAATGAATTTCTACATCAAGGACAATCTCTTGATTGGGTCCTGTCTGCACTACATTGCAGATAAAACTAATATTATAGCTAGGGTTGATTATTAATAGAGAAAATTGGAAATAAATGGAATTGGATCCCTTATATATGTCTATAGTTAGTTAATGTAACTACTAGTTAGTTATAGAGAGGACCTACCTTGTTCTAAGGCTCAATTAGAGAGGAATCCCTATAGTAAGACTCAGACCAATTTCCCTTGCTCCTATCCACGCTTTCAGACCTGGACATAAGGAAACAACTACCTTTCTCAAATTTTATTATAAGAAATAGAATATAAGGGGGAGATTGTTGGAAGATTGGTTGTTGTCATTGATGTCAACCCTAGTCATGGGTTTTGGACCACAAGATTGATGAAGGTATTTGGACATGAAGGAAAATGCACATGTAGATACAAGACCCATGGACAGATAATATACATCATGTTGTTTCTGGTGGTATGTGGCATGTCATGTGCATCCCCATGGTTGAGGAGAAATGAAGTTTTGAAGATGACAAAGTTAATTGAAGAAGGAAGTACATGTAGGCCCTTAAGATAATTAAAGAAAAGAATTACAAAATAAGAAATTGTCAGGTCGGCCCTAATGTTAAAAGGAAGTGACATAAATGGTATAAATAAATATCATTATACATTCATTTGATACACAAGTTGAATTTCAGAGGAAATCAGAAGTAAAGAAGGTCGGATTTCAAGGGAGGATGAAGTCTTTTGGTGATGTGTTCTAAGGTATGTTATTTTCAGGTCATCTTACCATTTTTGCTATAATTGTTTTTATAGAACAATTCAGATGGTGAAATTGTTGTGGTATTGAGAAGACATATCAAGGTACATGTGGTAAAAATTTCAGCTCTTTATTTGTTATAATTATGGAGATACACTCTGTGGAAAATAGGGTTTGTGACCAGTTCTGAAGCTAGTCAATAAATAGGTGTTTCGGATAAAACGGTCATAAATTCTTCATAGAGAATCCAAATGATGTGGGACAAATTTCATTGGAAACAGTACAGACTTTAGTTTCTTGTGTACAAGTTTCAGAATCTGATGTTAAATATTGAGCGCGGGGAATTCTGTACAAGTTCGGTCTCCTGAATAAACTAGAATTGAACAAGGTCTACCATTCTCTCTATAACTTCTTTTTGGGGAGGATTCAAGGAGTGAAACTTGGATAAGTTTCATAGAATAAATTAAATAATATTATCTACAAGATCAAAGTATTCCAAGAATTTAATAGTTGTAGAAATTGAAGAAGTCTCAGGAAGTATTATCAGGTTATATGTGATGGTTGGTTGATGGTGATAATTTAATGTGAAGTTTTATTATCTCTCGTATATTTTTGGGCGAAAGGAAGGGGAAAGGATGGAGATTTAAACTCTCTCTTGATATTGGAGGATTGTATCTTCTTCTTGGAGGTTTATCCCTTTCTTTACATTTGGAAGTTGTAGCTACCTTTGGAAGTCATTACTTCCCTTGAACAATAACTATTGATTATTTCTCATATATTGTGCATGGTGTATTGTGGTGTATTGGTGTAACTCTTATAGTATTGTTCATTGATATTTGGATATAATTGAATGGTTTAAGTATAATTTGAAAAAGGTTTTAAATTGTACTTGATACTGATTCACCCCCCTCTCAGTATCAAAAATTGGTATCAGAGCGGGTTACCTTCAATACAGTTTAACCATTGGAAGGAAGATCCTAAGAAGAAATGGAAGACAAAATTCCAAATGGGATTCCACCATTTGATGGAAGAAATTTTGAATACTAGAGTAATAGAATGGAAACTTACTTGAAATCTCTTGGGACAAATGTTTGGTTCTCAATTAATTCAGGATACAAGGCTTTGAAGAAGCCAAAGATTGCATCTCAGAAGGAAGCAAAAAGAAACAACAAATTGGCAATAGATACCATCCTGGATGGATTGAAAGATTTAGTGAAATCCAAGGTGGGATCATGTGCATCATCAAAAGAGATTTGGGACAAGCTACAAGACCTTTATGTAAGGGAAGAAGTAGAAGAAGAAGAAGAAGAAGTTGAAGAAAATTACAACATGTCATATTTCAAAGAAGAAAATAGAGGTCAGTTATTTTTATTTAATTGTGAAGGAGTAGGTCATGTTGAATTTGAATGTCCTCATCCAAGGATTGAAAGAAATGAAATTGAAGAAGAAAAATCCAATGAAGAAGAAGAAAATCATGAAGAAAAAATTATTCAACAAGAAGATGAGAATCTTAAAAAATTGAAGCATGTTGAGATTGAAAATAGCAAGCTTAAAGACACGCAAAGAAAACTAAGAAGTGAATTGGGTAGTTGTGAAAAGGCAGTTGTAAGATTGAAGAAACAATTAGAAGACTTTGAGAAACTAAGAGAAGAAACCATTTCCTTGAAAACTCTACTCAAAGAAGAAAGAAGAATAGGAGAAATAAGGAATGTCCAAATGATGAAGAAAGACGAATATTGTGAGAAACTTGAACAAGAAGTTGTCTCATTGAGGAAGATCTTAAGAAACTCTCAAGTGCCAAAAGATTTAACACAGCTTGGATGCATGGGTGAAAATTCATACAAATAAGATGCAAATACCAACAACAAGGTTGAAGAAAGAGCTACACAGACAGTTGATGAGAAGTAGACCAGGATACCAAAAAGAAGGAACGATTAAAAAAGAGATGAATATCTAAGAAGACCTCCTACCTTCAAGAATCAAAGAAGATTCAATCAGAATGAAGGAAACTATAAAAGAATAGATCATGAACCCAGATGGACTACATCACAAAGAATCCCACTTACTCCAAGGTATCAAAATATCTTTCTTGGTCATTGTTATACTTGCAAAAAATTTGGACATAAGAAAATTAATTGAAAAATCAATGAAAGGAACACATACACAACAAACATGAATAGTGTAAATAGAAGAAATGGAATCGTGGATTTGTCAATAGAAGTTATAATTCATTTTCCCCATTGATGGACAAAAATATTGCATGCTACAAATGTAATTATCTTGGTCACAAAGCACGAGATTGCAGATATATGAATGAAGATGTCCCTATGCCAACCACAGTATGGAGAAGGAAAGAGATTCCAAACAATGAAGATTGTTGAATAGCATTGATCGTTGAAGAATGTAAAGAAGAAGATGAATGGTACATAGACAGTGGATGTTCTTCACACATGACCGGGGATCAAGACAAATTCATCAGTTGGAAGAGAAAGGGTGGCAATGTTGCATTTGGAGATGACTCATCTACCAAAATACTTGGAGAAGGTGTAGTAGAGCTTGGAAGCAAAAATGTAAAAGAAAAGAATGTCCTATTGGTTGAAGACTTGAAGCATAATCTACTCAGTGTTATTAAAATGTGTGATCAAGGATACACTCTTACGTTTGACTCCCGAAAATGTAAAATAAGAGAAAATAACTCAGGAAGATTGGTTGCAAGAAGACCAAGTAACATATATGTCCTAAAACCATGAGAAATATCCAAGGAAGAAAGAGAGCATAAAAATGAAGTGTTACTAAGTGTTATATGTTCAGGGGGAGAAACCACAAAGAAGACAGTTACCTTTTGCCATTAAAGTCAGGGGGAGAAGCCCCACCCTTTTCCATTGATGTCAAAGGGAGAGAGAAATTGGGATCGTGATCACAGGGGGAGCATGAGTGTTTCCATCAATGAAAAAGGGGGAGATTATTGGAAGATTGATTGTTGTCATTGATGTCAACCCTAGTCATGGGTTTTGGACCGCAATATTGATGAAGGTATTTGGACATGAAGGAAATGCACATGTAGATACAGGACCCATGGATGGATAGTATACATCATGTTGTTTCCGGTGGTATGTGGCACGTCACATGGATCCTCATAGTTGAGGAGAAATGAATTTTTGAAGATGACAAAGTGAATTGAAGAAGGAAGTACATGTAGGTCCTGAAGATAATTAAAGAAAAGAATTACAAAATAAGAAATTGTCAGGTCGACCCTAATGTTAAAAGGAAGTGACATAACTGGTATAAATAAATATCATTATACATTCATTTGATACGCAAGTCGAATTTAAGAGGAAATCAGAAGTAAAGAAGGATGGATTTCAAGGGAGGATGAAGTCTTTTGGTGATGTGTTCTAAGGTATGTTATTTTTAGGTCATCTTACAATTTTTTCTATAAAAAATTTTCTAGAACGATTTAGATGGTGAAATTTCTATGGTATTGAGAAGACATATCAAGGTACCCATGGTAAGAATTTAATCTCTTAATTCGCTATAATTATGGAGATAAACACTGTGGAAGATAGGGTTTGTGACCAGTCCTGAAGCTAGTCAATAAATAGGTGTTTCGGGTACAACAGTCATAAATTGTTCATCGAGAATCCAAATTACGTGGGACAAATTTCATTGGAAAGAGTACAGAATGTAGTTTCTTGTGTGTGGGTTTTAGAATCTGATGTTAAATATTGAGTGTGGGGAATTCTATACAAGTTCAGTCTCCAAAATAAACCAGAATTGAACAAGGTCTACCATTCTCTCTATAACTTCTTTTTGGGTAGGATTCAAGGAGTGAAACTTCGAGAAGTTTTATAGAATAAATTGAATAATATTATCTACAGCATCATTTTATTCCAAGAATTGAATAATTGTATAAATTGAAGAAGTCTCAGGAAGCATTATCAGGTTCTATGTGATGGTTGGTTGATCGTGATAACTTAATGTGAAGTTTTATTATCTCTCGTAGATTTTTGGGCGGAAGGAAGGGGCAAGGATGGAGAGTTCAAATATCTCTAGATATTGGAGTATTGTATATTCCTCTTGGAGGTTTATCCCTCCATTTACATTTGGAAGTTGTAGCTACCTTTGAAAGTCATTACTTCCCTTGAACAATAACTATTGATTATTTCTCATATATTGTGCATGGTGTATTGTGGTGTATTGGTGTAACTCTTATAGTATTTTTCATTGATAATTGGATATAATTGAATGGTTTAAGTATAATTTGAAAAAGGTTTTAAATTGTACTTGACACTGATTCACCCCCCTCTCAGTATCAACAGAAATAACTACCTTAACTAACTATCAAGCAAATTAGAACCTTAACCAAATAATGAGAGAGATAAATAATGAAACATTAAAATAAAATTTTGGGGAGGGAGAGAGTAGAGTTATCCATTTTGATTAAAATGAAATAGTGATACACAAAGATATACTTGAACTGCTACCAACACCTTTCATAACTGTCATATAGATTTCTCCATCTTCAACCCACTCCAAATTTCTTCAGAACTTCCAAAATCTCCTCCATGAAGAAATGAGGAAAACCATGAGGTTTTAGGATTTAAATAAAGGATGGGATAAAACAATCAAGGACTAGGGGCTCCTTAAGGGGTGAATATCATAAAACCTTAGAGATAACAACCTCTTGATCATTGTAGAAAGAGGATAGTTTTTCTACCGCATTAGTTATTGTACCCATTCCTTCCATTATTCCTCATTTTATAACAAATCAAGTTGGTTGAGTTAGGTTGGTACAGGTTTTAAGGAGTTGCAAAAGCATTTTTCTTGTAAATCCCACTGAGCGTGGAATTTTCATGAATTTTATATTTTTTAGTCACTTTTTGAGGTGTACACACATTTTCTAAAGCACAAGTTCACGTGTATGCTCCTTTTTTGATAAGGAAGAGAATATGGATTTCCAAGGAGGCATTTTAGACAATATACAAAGTCATCAAAGTCATCAAAAGAGGTGTATGAAGGGTATGGTGGACAAATAAAGACATCCAAGATATGGAGGTGTCATAATATGTTATAACAGATGGCCCCTAATGTATGAGGTCAAAATGATATCTAATGGTTGAAATACAATATAATATCATTGGGTAAGCTCCTAAGTGCGACTAGGTGAATTTCAACAAACTTTGTATCAGGAAAGTACCTACAACGTAAACCAACGTTGTTGGAATATTCACCAATACTGAGAGGGGGGGTGATTCAATATTGAGCACATTTTACGATTTTTAACATTAACGTTTAAACATTAAGTTATCAAAAATTTATAACTTATGACTGCATTCAAGTTATCATCAACATAAAACCATAGATACACTATACACAATAGTTTTACATGGAAACCCAAATTGGAGAAAAAAACAGAATGCTTTTTAATATATATCTTGAGTATTACATCCACACGAAGGACAAAATTCCAAACTTATCCAACACCAAATAGAAGGAGGCACCAACCCCCTAGTTTATAGGATCCAAATTTAAGGAGGCTACAACTCCCTATATTCTCAAACTCCAAGTGGAAGGAGGCGCCAACCCCCTAGTTTATAGGCTCCAACCTGAAGAAACTTTCAACTCTCTGGATTTTAGATCTCAAACTAGAAGGATGCTCCTACCCCGTAGATTTATTAGCACCTACTCAAAGGAAGATGCAACTCCCCTACTAGCACCAACATTTTATTTTAAGGAAGCAATCTTCTCGTGCACCGCCCAAACTCCCAGAAATATAAATAAGAGACTCCACCTATCACTGTAATTTTCATTGATATGGATACATCATCATAATCAACCTGTCACTGTTACTGAGTGATATTGATACATCATCATCATCAAAACTGGTTCAACCACATAAAGCTTATGCCAAGATCACCAATAACATCCCTCAAATCATATGCTCAAGATAGCTATGATATGCATCAAACCACGTGCCAAGATATGAATTAGGAATGTGCCAAGATATGCATCAAACCATGTGCCAAGACATCTGAGATATCCCTCATATGAAAAGAAAACCTCCAAGACATGCCTCAAATATGTGCCATACCTTCCAATATATGCCTCAAAGTATATACCAAAATATCCAAGATACACCTCAAACCATGTGCCAAAAAATCCTCAAACCATGTGCAAAAGTATCTAAGATACACCTCAAACCATGTGCCAAAATATGCAACATATACCTCAAAACATGTGCCAAAATATGCAAGATACAAGCCTCAAGAACGTGACAAACCATCCATCTAAGAATATTCCATAACCTCCAAGATATGCCTCTAGAACATACCATATGCCTCAAAGAATGTGCCATAACGTCCAAGATATGAACATTAAAACATATAGAAAACCATACAATTTATCATGTAAATAACCCGGTGCAAAAGATCTCAGATCATGAAACCTTCCTCGACTTCTACATAAAGAGACAAGCACCTTATTCAAACTTTTCTTTAGCTTTGGTGGAGTGGACAGGGAAACTAAAGGGGCCTCGCGTGACAAATCATGTGCAACATGCGAGGTACTCATGTGATTCCCTATACCTGAACCACGATGGTCTGCTCAAACAGGGTTACCAGAAAACCTTCTCCAATCTACGAATCTGAGACTTGCATCCTTCACACTCCTCTGCTACTTCAGTTTCACTAAGAGATCACATACTTGTTTTCTTTCTTTCACTTGATTAATCATCAAATGAGAGGCTCTTGATGGGCATTTATAATTTTCTAAGTACATCCCTTATTTGACTTTAGGTCCAACTTGTAACTTCTCATTGCAATCGTTTTTCTCCTTTTCCTTATTTTGGGGCCGACTTATAACCTCTTGTTGCAATCATTTAGGGGATTTTTAACAATACTTTAGGGATTCATATTTAAGAGGGTATAAATTATCAACCATGAGGAACCACTTGTCATACCACCTACCACTGGAAACATCATGACAAGGACTATCCATCTATGATATTTTTGCATGTATTTTTAATGTCCTTTGTACTCTTTTTCTCCATTCAACTTCAGAATTCATGACCACACCTCTGGGGTTTCCTAGTCATATTATTAAGGTTTCTTTCCAGACTTCTTCAAAGAGTCTTCCCATGAGAGCCATGCTTAGAGATATTTCATAAGGGGACCACTTTGGAGATTCCTTCAATTAGATCCATCACTTCTAAGGGATTCTAGAATTCTTCTAGGGTTGACATCAATGACAACCAACTTTCCAACAAAGGTATCATATCTCTCTATTCCTGGGGTGGGCATACCCATGCTCAAGTGTAGAAAACCATGGTCAAAATAAAGTACAATGAAAATATCTAAAATACATATAAAATGTAGTAATGATGGCCACAAAAAATATACATGGTGGATCCATGTCAAAATATATCATAGCCACCAAGAAATACAAATGGATCTATGTCTCAGTTTAAATCAATAGGATGAATGAAACTATGAGATGAATAAGATGATCCTCCAAAATTACCAATGCCCTATAGGTGATTGGTACTATCATATGGAACTCAAGAAGTAGCATAAATGGGAGTTTCTACTATGTCCCAAGGTCTTCAATAAAAAAATGTTGATGGTACCTAGTACATTCTACCAAATGAAAATAGATGTGTTTTCATCAAACACTTGTAGAATATATTGATTATGATACATTTGTGTGTTTCCATTGTCAATAGTAAAGGAAATTGCAATTGGTGACTAAAATTCCCAAGGTATTATAAAATCTCTAGATCTCAATCCTAGAGAAAAAAATTCAGTGCTTATGGGAAGAGATACATTGGAAGAAGGGAATTGAGGCACCTCCCCTCATCCAACACAAGCAAACACAAGGAACATAATTTAAAGTCATTGGAAAAAGGATAGAAGAATGCACCACTAAGTATGTCTCTCACATGTATTAGATGAAAATAACCCATGGAAGAGACCCTCTAAGAAACAATCCATAATGGAAGCTACTGACAGAGGAAAGTTATTCCACCAATAATGAAAATGGAAACCGAGGTACAACCTGAATACTAATATGTCAATATAGGTCTTGACATCAAACGCATGGGAAACCAATTATTCAATGACCATTGATGGATTGTCATCGTTTGATAACAAGGTAACCTATCGATAATGAAAATATTCCTTAGGTGTTATTATCTCTAGGTCAATATATTTGAATTCAATGGGGACCTTCCACACTTGTGCTAGTAAAGAACATAGATACTAATATAACTAATAAGAACCTAACAATCAATAAAGTTGACATGGAAAATCAAGAATTTTGAGGAATGTTTGACATGGGATAAAGACAACCCTTGAACATAAGAATGACACATTAATGACTTGGGAAACATTTGAAGAAAAAGATAACAATGATACTATAAGTCTATGAAACATGAGGCTTAAAAAAACTTTGCATTATGACTACAAGAGTAACCATCTGAATGAGTTCAAACTCAAAAAATCAAGGTTCATATTACTAAGGTAATAAAAAGATCCAAATTGTTGAGAAGATGACCCAAAATTTTTACTTTGTTCAAGGGTAACATAATTGAGGACTACTACCATCAAAAGAAAGGTATTAATTATTTTACCCCTCCCTATTTTTTAAAAATAATTTATTTTTTGTGTCTTTTTCGTGTTATTAAAGCTTGAAAAAGAATAAAATAATGTTATAATATAGTCAGAAAAACAAGTGTCACAAGGCAAGAAAACTAGTTTCAACTAAAAAAAACTTACCTATTCAATATCCAAGAAGGATTTGTAGGATATAGAAACTCATCAATGTGTTTCCTATAGGGATAAGAGTTCCAAGTTACATAAGAAACATATGAAAATGAAAGTAGATAAAGATAATGCATAAGAAATAAGAAATAAGAAGAAAATGGTTAATTGTAGCAGGCATTAGGGTCAAAAGTGCAAGTAGTGGTATGAAATGCAACAATACAACTTGAAAGGTAAAAAATAGGAGCCCTATGGGAAATGGCTAGAAATATATAGATAATAATTCATGTGGATTTGACACAAATTCGTGGTAGCTATAATAGAGATCTCAATGCTATGGAAAACTTTAGCAGGGTTGGCAAAATGGAAAACAAGGCTCTAACTAGGGCACCCATAATCAGTAGGATCTACCACACAAATTATGACACTTTTAAACAACAAGGAAGGACTAGTATCACAACTTTATGCAAAATGGAATATGAAACTGACAATACAAAATGTAACAACGCAAAACATGACCTATATGCCATTTTTCAGTCAATTACCTATCAATGAAACAAGTTAGACCAATTTGATGAAAAAAATGCACTGAATGACCTTAGAATTTTGTCACAACTAAGAAAACTCAAAGTCGATTTGAAACAACTGCATTAGGCATTAATCTTGGCAAAAATGGTTCATAAAAATTAAAGTTGGGCATTTGAAACAATGTCAAGTGGGTAAAAATTCTAATACAAATATGAAATAGGAGCTTTTTACCATGTCATTTGACTTCTTTACCAATCCATTGATTTTGGCTAAAAACTAACTCAAAATTTAGGTGGATATTTCAGGACTGTCCACTATCCATTTCTAGATTCATTTGGTCCACATAATGCATCTCATCCTCCTCTTCATTTTGATCCAACTCTTTTCATTTTTCCCTCAAATTTTAGTTGATGGGGACCCCTAATAGTGAAGGGAATGTGCATCTACACCTTTCCTTCACATGGGCTTCATATAGGCATCCCTATGCCCACTTTTGATGAGGGGAAGGAGTGCACATATGAACACGTCCCTGATAAAAAGTAGATACCCAAAAAAGTGAAAAAAATGGCCTCTAACTTCAAATTTCTCTCATGAAAACAATAAATAGAAATTATTTGGTGATGACGGGAGCATGATTACATTGATAATCATATTTTTTTATGGTCTAGAGGTGATGAATTCCCTATGATATTATGATTTTAGCAATTTTTTTACCATTCCAAATATGTGTGCACAAAATCAATTGTTGCAAACTCTTGTTGGATACTGGGAACCTAAGTAAAAATATTTTATCATAGATAATTATCCCCTTTAATTGGAGTGGAGGATATTTATTTCATCGTGGGTTTTTCATGGTGAGGAATGTCATTGAATTTGAAGGGAGATAGTTGTAATGGTGGTGTGATGATGATACAAGAATACATCAATGCATATTATTTACCAAAATGCATTCCTTCAATTATGCCTCATTTTATACTAATTCAGGTTGGTTGAGACAACTTGGCATGAGTTTTAGGGAGTTATAGAAGTAGGTTTTTATACACCCGACTCAAGGGTGCATACTTTTCATGAATTTTATAGTTTTTAGTCACTTTTTGAGGTGTACACACCTTTTTTGAAGCATAAGCACATGTGTACACCCATTTTGTGACTAGAAAGAGCATATGGATTTCAAAGGATACAATTTGGTTAGTCTACAGAGTGATCAAATTCATCATAAGAGGTGTAAGAAGGGTATGGTGGAAAAATAAAGCCATATGAGGCATGGAGCTGTCGAAAGATGTTATAGCACACTGGTTCAAATGTTTTCTTGGTAAATTATCACATCAATGTTGATATCCCAGTCGGGTATTCTCTATATTGGATTGAATTTTTCCTTGGCTAATTTTCACATCGATGTCAATGCCCCTATTGGAACGTTTGCTCACCATCTCAGTGTTTTCCAAGTTGAGTTTCATAGTTCAAAAAAATGATAAAAGATTAAAGGAAAGGTGAAATTTCCATACTACCGTGGGATAGATGGAATGATAAAAATAATATGTGTGGCTACATAAATCCACATGGACAACATCATCACTTTCCATGTGTAGTCCACGAGTGACAAGTGGCCCTATGGGAAGATGTCACTTGGATATAATATCCATGTGAATAGAGAATATCTACATCATCAAGGGAATCTCTAGATAATATTTACAGATACTTTTAGGAGTTCAAGGTGTTCACAAACAACAATAAAATATTGGGCTTGATGCCCCCATCCCCTAGCTCACCTACTTAGTGTTTCAGTCCACCGATTAACTAATCAATCCCAATGACTATATCGGGCCCTTCATGTACTAACTTAGTGTTTGAATGAACTGATTCAAAATTACATTAAGGGATATTTGAGCTCTAAAATGGGACTCCTAAGAAAAATAATAAAATAAGTGTTATGAATTTTCAAAGGAAAAGGAAAAAACTACATTTTTTAATTGTTTTTTTTCATTTTATCTCTGTATAGGTTTACTCAAATTTCAATCATAGACACTCATTGGATGTGGAATTAAATTACACATCCGATGACTACCAACTCTTCATACTTTTGATAGACCCACAGTGAGATAAACATGAAACACATACAAAAAAATGTATTTCTTTTCATGAAACATGACATTTTTTCGTGTATTTTCAAATTATCTCACTCTAGGTGTATCAAAAGTATACAAAGTGTGTACTCATTGGATGTATAATTTAATTCATCATCCAACAAGTGATTTTACTTGAAATTTGAGTAAACCTGTAAAGAGATAAGTAAAAAATAAAATTAAAATAATAGTTTTCTTCCTTTCTCTCCAAAAACAATTACTTTTATGGTTGACATCATCGTCATCTTGAATCCTATTGGTTCTTTTAAAGTTGATTTTGATAGTACATTTTTTATTTTGAGGTCCACTTTTTATATCAAAATTCCCCTCATGGAAAAAATTATTTTTTCATTCGAAGTCAAGGTGAACTTTGTACCACAATGGGATAGGGGGAATCATTAGGAGATGACATGTAGCCTATGATCTCCAAGTGGACAACATTATAGAATTCCATGTAGGGTTTGAGAGTGATAGGTGTCCATATGGGAAGGTGCCACATGGAAAATAATATCCACATCATCTAGGGAATATTCAGAGAATATTTGCATGTAGTTTGACGTGTTTAGGTGTTCACAAAGGTTGGTTAAAATATCATCCCTTATGGGATCACAAAAGTTCAAATTGTTCAATTCGTAAATTGGTCCCATCACCTCCATTGAGACCGCTCTACACTATTCAAACTACCGATTTCTAAATTGGGCTTGATGCCTCCATATGCCCCCTTCTATACTATTCAAACTACTACTCCCACCTAATTTCAATGTTCAAATGAATTCATTAGTATTTAGTTACAATGGCAGGTGAATATTCATACTCCAGAGGGGAAAATGGCCCAATAAGAAGAAAACACCTAGACAGATGCCTCCAAGTTTGAAACTTAATCATTTTATTAGGGGTATTTTTCACACATGCTCTTGATTCCATGGAATTAAGAGAGAGTGGAGGACCCCTAAGCTTAATTTAGCTAAGATTTCAATTAAATAGGATGATAAATTAAATCATTGAGTGAAATTATCAAACTCAAAGCACCTTCATAACCATATATTGGGTATATTTTTCTAAGTATCATTTATCATTGAGTGAAATTATCAAACTCAAAGCACCTTCATAACCAAATATCGGGTACACTTTTCTAAGTAGCATATAAATGCGAAGATTAAATGCTTGCAACTGAAGGTTATTCATAATTTAATTTTTGCAACTAAAGAGGGTGAAAACAAAGAAAAAATCCATTAGGAATCAAAGATATGCTTGAAGTATCACAATTTGCAATAACATGTGGCTTTCTCTTCATTTTGTTTCTCATATTCTCCATTCTCTTTCTCATTGTAACTAGTCTATGAGTAGTAGGATATATATAGGAGAATGAATATCTGAGGATAGTGTTTTCTGTAATCCCAACCCCTAGTATATTTTGTGATTAATAAAATAGTTGTTTCAAATCTAATACTTTTATAGTCTCAAACCCTGAAACCTTTGTTTTTTGAATGGAATATTGGATTCATTGTGAAATGAAGACTGAGGCTATAGCCAATGGTTTATAATTAATTCAATAAAGTTATGACGTGTTTCCCTTCTTCATTTTTTTTTATCTTATATCATGATAAATAAGCTAATAGATCTATGTTGTTCCTTTCTTGTTTGTTTTTTTTCGGATAAATATGTGCTAGGAAAGTAGTTCCACCTCCTCTAGTGCCCATATTTGTTTTCTCTAAGTTATTTTCCTATTTTAACTAGATATTGATTCCCAGGGTTCATGATATCATTCCTATGACTGAAAGTTTTTCCAAACCCCCCTAATGGTTTTCCAATGCTGTCAATATTCATAGACAAAGGAAACACTAGAACAAGTGCATATTAGGGTTGGGAAAAAAACACAGAACACAAAATTAGCATACAACTTTCTCCATTTCAAAATTAAAAATGAATTTACTTGCAATTATCCAGATTCATATTCTTCTTGGCCAACAAGTCTTTATACCATCCAAGTGTTTCTATAACAATGTGCACACCTCTCTTCAAAACTTTCAATTTAGATATCTATCAATGCCACACACACAAAGAATTGAACACAGATATGGGTACCCTCACTCATGCAACATGGCCACAAATTCCTCCACAACCTCAACTTCTTGTCTTGCAAACTGAAAAGATGGGAAAATCACCAATCCAAAAGGCCCTTCACCACCAAATATTGGCATAGACACCTATTCTTGTAAAGCGAAAAAGATGAAGACCAAAAATTTCTCAAAGACAATAAACACAATACTGATCATATCTCTTCTTGAAGGTACCACAGGAAGACATGGACCTGTAGAGGGGTTGGCACAATTCCTTTGGATTTAAGCTTCTTCAATATCAGCTTCAGAAGCCTTGTATCCTTGAAATTATCTATAGGAATTTAATAGAATATGCCATTGTTTTGGCATCACCTTGCATTCCTTCTTAGTCATGGCATATGGTGGCAGGAGGCTTCCAAGCAGTTACCATAGGGTCATGATTCTAAATTCCCTCAACCAATTCCCACACTAACATTGGAGTCTTCCTATCGGATATCCCCTCTATCATATCCTTTTCCTTCTGTACGTTTTTCTTCATGGTATTAAGTTTAGGAAAATATCTTTTTATCTAAGAATCCTTTATGATCAAACTAGGTTTTGACTCCATGAAAGCCCCAACTTGTTCTATGTATTTTAATAAAGGACCCTACCCCTCTCTGTAGAATATTTTGAGCTTCCATCATTCTTCAATTCTAAATGTGGATGTGGTATGCGTAATTGTTTTCTTCTTTGGTGTTTTCTAGAAGGTTTATGTGAATTTTATCAAAATTCAAAGAAAAATGAAGCATTAGAGAGCACCTTCATATTAGGGTTTGAAAAAAAATACATAACACTAAACCATGATTTAAATACCCCAGTAGGATGCACAAAGATACATCCTACTAATAAAATCATTTTTTCACTTTTTCCACAACTAATAAAAAATCTAAAAAATATAAATATTGCAACGAAAAAATAAAAGAAATAAAAATATAACTATCGTTAGATTTTAGGTATCAAAGATGTTATCGTTTGGGGTTTGTTGTTTAGATGTCTAATAGTATCACCATTCGTAGTTGTTGAAGGATTTGTATTAGTAGTTTTTGAAGGATTTATGTCCAAGATTGGGTAGGGTAAGTTCTAAGCCTCTGTAAGCTTTAGATTAATTAGAATATTTTTTGAAACTTCATCATGGCCATCTCCGTTCCCTTTGGGAAAAAATAAAATAATAATAGTGAATGTCAAAATTCATTGTAATAGTTTAGTTTCGTAAAATGTATTTAAATGCACTCAAGAGTTAATTATTGGTGGGTACAATTAACAAGTTTCAATGTGCTCGTAAATTAGCATGTTTCCTTTCACATATGTTGTTTCTTATGGTGGGATACCCATTTGTAATTCTTTTGTTTCACCGCATTTCATCGTATTTACAACATTTAGATTGTTAGCTTCCATTTTTATTTATATGAATGTAGAGAATGTGTTTAAAGTGATTCAGAATAGAGATTGGAGTTGTCAATTTTAAATTCTATTCTACTATCTCATTTTATTTTTCCATGTTCACAATGTTTAGATTGGGATTTTCCATTTCAATTCAAAGGAATGTAGGGAGTGTCTTCAGAGAGACCACGAATAGTGATCAAATGCATAATTACATATATAATTCATGACCAGATTGACGGATTGGATTTGAGGGGAAGAAATATGAGGCATAACGTATTGCCGGAATAAATCAAGGGATAACCTTACCTGAGCTATCTCTTTGAGGTACGTTAAGTGACTCGCCCTTTTTCGGGCGAGGTACAGAGAGAAACGGAGTCGCTCGCCGGGTCGAGGTATGAGGTACGAGTCGCTTGCCCGACAAAGAGCTCTGCGAAGGAAGGGCTTCCCCCTTATCATTCAAGGCCCAACCCAACTGAAATGGTTTATGAAGAATTGTTATTAAAGCAATCAACATGGACAAATAGTTATATAGTAATGAATTAAGAGTGATGTACTAACATGAAAAAATGTTCATTTACTGAGGAATATCCAAAATAACAAGGATAAATAGTTAAAAACAATATAAGACAAAAAATATAAAACAATTATAATATATAATACAATTGAATCGATTACAATGATCTACATGATGGTATATATACACATTGATGGATCAAATGATGAAAGTTTGTGATGAAGGGCTATGACCCTTAGTTAGGATACATGTCTTTAGATTACTTATTAATATTTTTTATATTTATTATATAATTTTGTTTATTACATTGTCTTTTGCTTCAGAGATGATTTTCTGTCAAAGCACTGGTGGAAGAGATTACATCTTTGTTCTAACTTGCAATACTTATCGTAATTATTAATTCTTGAGGTTGAAGAGATCAAATGATATAAACTTCATTTGTGAACCTTTTGTTGATAGGGTTCCCAAGATGATCTTGTTATATTAGGATTCTAAAAATGACTTCTATTTTGAGATTGATATGTATTTAAATTAGTATTCTTTGAAATGTAGTTTGAATATTGTCAGTATTCTAAGAAATGTTGATATAGGGATCAGTTAAAGTATTGACACTTTTTATTTGGGTGTCGATAAAGTGACAATGTATCTTGACTTTTCCTTATCATACCTTTTGTGTTTCCCTTATTTACTTTTGGTATTATGTTGTAATGTACCTCAAAATTCTCATAAAAAAGAATTTTCTGTGGTACAATATTTGCTACTTAATTTCGTTTAATCCACTCGTGAGCCAGGTACTTACACTTTGTTTTTTTTGCTTGCATGACCTTATAACATACTAGCTTAATGCTCTTGGCTTAAGCTTAATACTCTTGGCTTAATACCTTACAAAAATCGAATGCAATATATTCTAATCCTTACTTTATTATAAGGGTTTTATTATAATACCCGCACCTACCTATACGCTAGGATTTGAATTTCAATACTTTATTATAAGGGATTTATTATAATGCCCACACCTACTTGTACGCTAGGATTGGTAATTTCAGTCCCTTTGTTTTTAATAGAAATGGACTATTGAATTTTTCATTGCACATAAAATTATGTCTCAGGTTTTAAATTCTTACACACTACCTAACTGTGTCAACATTAGTCTTCAAGACCTGCTCATGGTACGTGACAGGAAAGGTTTTAAGGAGGTTAATGAATTGTTTAGGAGTGGTTCCCAAGTGTTTTCCTTTGATGGCTCTACTTTAGTTATGTTACAACTTGTCCTTATCATAACGAACTAAACCCGGTCAAGTTCGTGTCAATCTTTGCACAACTGAACTAACTAACTCCCCTTCACTTGCCGGAGTAACGAAAAGACAACTTCATGGTTTGGCAGTTGACTAGTTCTCTGGATAGTCATAGTTTTACTGTTGGTTTACTTCGTATCTTCTGCATTTAGGGAGGTGGATGTACCTGTCAAAAGGGGTTTAAGACTCTGTCTGGGAAAATTAAATAAGGGTCCTACTAACCTCAGCCCTGATGTCTCTTTCACCTGCTCCTCCCAATATTGATGTGCTAGCTTGCCCTAGTGTAAGGTTTTTGTACTTTCCATCCTGAAAGAGTTTACTCATGCCTCTTAGGTCTCGGCGGTCTCATTTCTCCCTTGTGCCTTCGAAGGAAAGGGCTCTGTGTTTTGGAAACTTACACAGGGAAAAACCTTCTGCCTCTGTGAGCAACCCTTGGTGCAGTCGACGACAATGCCTAGTAATTTTTCTCTAAAGGACTGTCATATTTCATATTCGAACGGAGTTTGTTGTTTTTGGTTGAAACCGAGAAGAATTTGTTTTCTATACACTCTACTATGGGTTACAGACTTTCCTTACTCCCGATAGAGTCTATGCGCTCCTTTATTTTAGTAGTGACAATAGAGGAGGTTTTTCTTGCTATAACCATGAGTAACAAACCTCTACTTTTGTGAACCTATACTTCGTGTTCACTATTTGTGTCCTGTGGGTCTATTTATGGTTTAATCCTTTGTTTACCCTATACTTAGCAACTATAATCTAGATTGACTCAGAGTAGTTCCGAATAGTTTACACCTTCGTTGTGCTCTAGGAACTAAAGGGCCCAACTGGGTTCTCAAAGTATATGTTTCCCCTCTGTGACTGGTGCATAACATTTGTAGGAAGGTAGTAATCTACTGGTAAATTATCCCTTGATGATGTTAGGTTATTCTCCATGATTACTTTTATTGGTAAAAATTATGATACCATTCCTTGCATACTTTTCTTTGTTCGTCAAGGGTTTTTTTATCAAATGATTTCTTGTTCTTGAATTCGCAATGTTATTTTACTTTGTCAAGGAAATTTTGTATAACAGTTTTTCTATGTAATAATGGTGGGGCTCTTACTGTTGTGAGGGTACCCACCAGGAGTTCCTGGACCCTTCTCTCCTCTGTTGAGGTTGACTGCGAAGCAAAGCATGGTAACAGGAGGGTGTGGCATTTCGGCCCTAAGTTAAGTGATCCGACATCTATGGTTATCATTATTCCCTTTTGGTTTATAACACAAGATTTTACTCTGTAGCTTTTCTAATGTTTATCGTGATGGCTGAATGCAGGTGTGCCAACTTCATAGCATGGGTTCTGGCCTCTGTTCATCCTGGCAAAGGTACTCGGGTTCCAAAATATGACCCTTCAACTTGTATCTGAAACCACGACCTGGAGGTCTCGAATTTTGTTCGTAGTTTTCTCATGTTAAGAGTAACCTTTATTCATGCACCGATTCTCTATATCGAATAGCTAAGGGTTTAATCCCTCTTTTTTTGTTTATCAAAGTTCCAATTTAAGGATATATATGTGTAAGCATGATGTGGGAGACCTGTGAATGAAATTATTGTTTCCTTTTTGTTAAAGAAATATTTACTCCAACATAATCGTTATTAGAGGTCTCACATCCTTAGACTCTGCATATTCGTGGGTGTTTGTTTTTTTGATTTGGTTGCTTCTTCAACAAGGATTGCATTACTCTGTAATTTCTGGGAATGCGAAGCGATCTAACAAAAATGCTTTGTTTCCTTTCTACGCACAACATATATAAGATATGTCATACATCGTTAAAGTAGTAACAAATTGTCTATCTGTTTCCTGTTGTATTAATCTAGCATGATTATATCGTCCAAGAATTAGGGTGATCTTACGTTCGTTCCCATATGCTTCATCATTATTGACTATATAAATGGATTATGTTTACAGTTTGAAAACATTCATACACATATAATCACTCTGTTCATGCATTGATATATATTTGACTCTGTTTAAAGTTTGAGACATATACATGCATAGGATAGTTATGTTCATTTATTGATGTGTATTTGACTCTATTTTAAGTTTGAAATGTATCAGTGCATATGATAGCTCTATTCATTTGACTATGTTTAAAGTTTGAAAAATATATACGCATATAATTAGCCTTGTTCGTTCATTCGACTCTGTTAAAGCTTAAAACATATATATGCATATAATGGCTATGTTTGTTCATTCAACTCTGTTAAATTTTGAAACATATATACGCAAATAATGAATATGTTCATTCTTTCAACTCTGTTAAAGTTTGAAACATATACAGATGCATATAATAGCTCTGTTCGTTCATTGATACATATTCGATTCTGTTTAAAAATTGATTCTGGAAAATAAATCTGCATTTAAATCCTACAGTCTATTCACTAAATTTTGAATAGTCTTTGTCTAGGTTATTGCATGCATACCAGTGTTAAGGATCTCACTATAACATTAACCAATTCGTTCCACAGAGATAGAATACTGAATATTTAGGTACAGAAAAGACTTACAATAGTTACACGATCATTAAAATAGATACTAGAACTATGTCCGTATAGTGATAACATGTACAGTACCTCCAATATAAAAATCATTAAGACAGATAGATTTTAGAGTACATATATGAACTAGGCTTGCAGAGAAAACAAAGGGAACAACCACATTCCTCCCAACTGTAGAACCGAGCAGCCACAATTACTTGCTTGATTCACCCCCTATCCTAACCATGAGTCCATAAGGGCGAACTTGGAAATCCCTCTACAGTACGGTCCTTCAATTCAGTCCCCTTTTTCCTTGCCTCACACCCTTGCAGTGTTCAAAACAACAAGTGAAAAAGAAAAGACCCCAAAATAGACTCTTTTCCCCAGCATACTTGGCAGCGTCCTGCCTCCTCACATATGCTTATTTGTAACTTGCCTAGGTCTTTTTCCTTGTTTGGAATTTTCGTAGCTTTCTAAATCCCTGATTTTCAGGGGTTACCAATGGCCAAATCATTAATTTTCCACTTGTAAAAATCAGCCCAGGGGTAGTTCCAACATGTTCCCCACTGATGGAGTCATGGTCAGCTGCTTTTAACATGGTTGTTCCATTTGTCTTCCTGCAATCAATATAAAATATTCTGTTTTCAAACAGTTTTCATTGTCAAATAATTAGTTGGGTCAAATCAGAGTTCTACCCAATAGTCATAATACTTTATTACAATTAACAAATTCTAAATTCGGAATTACAATAAATGGAAAGATTTTTCCAAATTCGAATTTACCAAAAACAGAATAATTTCCCAGAAATTTAAATTTCCAAATAATTTTATTTTGGGGAATATCACATCCTTACCCCCTTCAATAAAACACTTTCCTCAGTGTTCAGTCCTCTCTTGGAACAAGATTGGATGAGATTTCCACAAATCTCCCTCCAATTCCCAAGTGGCCTCCTTAGGAGTAAAGTGCTTCCATTGCACCTTTACCTGAGCGAAGACTCTATTCTGAAGTGCTATTTCTCTCCGATCCATAGTGCATAGGGGTTCCACCTAGATTTCTCCTTCAACTTCCACCTATACCAAGTTCCAATCAATCATATGAGTAGGGTCGTGAACATATTTTTTCAATAAAAAAACATGAAATACATTATGAATTCTTAGATTTGCTGGCAATGCAAGTTGATATGCTACGGGTCCAATTCGAGCTAGTATCTCAAAGGACCCATAGAACCTAGGTGCCATCTTGGCACAGTTTCCTAGCTTCAATGAGCTTTTCCAGGATTTTACCTTCAAATATACATGGTCTCCTGTTTGAAACTCTAAGTGTCTTCTTTTCAAATCTGCATAGCTCTTATGTCTGTCCTGTGCTTCCTTCAAGTTCTATTGTACCTTTCTTACTATGTTCTCCATTTCTTGGAGCATTTCTGGTCCAACCATGAGTCTCTCAGCCGGGTTATCGCAACTAATTGGAGTCATACACTTTTTTTCGTACAACACTTCGAAAGGGATCAACTTTGTCGAAGTTTGATACTCATTGTTATATGCAAATTCTACCAAGTCTATATAATCCTCCCACTTGTTTGGTTTTGTTCTTACGTACATGAGGAGCATATCCTCTATGATTTGGTTTGTCCTTTTGGTTTGTCCATCCATTTGTGGATGATAACTTGTACTGAAATTCAAGTTGGTATTGAGCCCTGCAAACAATTCGTTCCAAAAAGTGGATGTGAATTTTACGTCTCTATCTGAAATCACCATTTTAGGAATACCATGCAGTCTAAAGATTTCTTTCATGAATATTCCAGCGATGTTTATAGCTTTAAAAGTAGACTTTATAGGAATAAAGTGTGCATAATTACTAAGTTTATCAATTACAACCATGATGGAGTCTTTCTATTTCTGAGTTTTAGGCAAACCTTTTATAATGTCAAGTGATATAGTCTCCCATTTCCATTCTGGTACTGGTAATGGTTGTAAGAGGTCGGCTAGATGCTGGTGTTCGGCCTTAACCTGCTAACAATCTTGGCACCTAGCAAAGTATTCCGCTATTTTTCCCTTCATATTAGGCTAATAAAATAGTTTCCTAAGTGTTGTTATCATTTTCTGGTAACCTGGGTGGCCAGAATACGGCTTCTTATGCACTTCGTCCAAGATTGTTAATTTTAACCCTGCTGAATCTGGTATGTAAAGTCTATTTTTAAATCGTAGCAGCCCTTTCTCATCGATACTTAGATCTGGTTTATCTGAGTTCGCGGTATTGTTTGGTAGTTCTTCTGTTATTTTAGTATAGTTTTTTTCATCAACACTTGCCATCCTTATTCTTTCTTCCAGATCACTATCTGCCCTCCTAATATTCATCTCAAATAATCCATGGATTCTTCTACTTAAAGTGTCTACTACTTTTTTTTCTTTTCCCTTGATATGTCTAACCTCGAAGTTGAACTCGCTTAAGAAGGCTAACCACCTTGCTTGTCTTGCATTAAGATCTGGTTCGTTAAACATATATTTCACCCCACTATTGTCTGTTAATAATAGGAATCTTCGGCCCATTATGTAGTGTCGCCACATCTTTAAGGCGTGTATTACTGCTACCAATTCTAAGTCATGAGTGACGTAATTTCGCTCGTGTTATTTTAATTTATGGGATTCATAACAAATAACGTGTCCTTCCTAAGTTAGGACACCACCTATCCCTTCTTTACTTGCATCGACACATACGATGAAGTCTTTATCTGGGTCTGCTACTTTCAATATGGGCATCATTGTCAATAATTCCTTTAGTTTGTTGAAGCTGTCTTGACATTTCTCTAACCAGTTAAACCTAGTTCCTTTCTTTTGTAGTGATGTGATAGGGTAGGCTATCTTGGAAAACCCTTCTATAAACCTATGCTAGTATCCGTTGATTCCGATGAATGAATGTATGTCCTCTACATCTTTAGGTACCGACCATTCCTTAATGGCTTTCATCTTTTCCGGGTCTACGTCGATGCCCTCTGCTGAAATTACATGTCCAAGATATTGTATTTCTTTCTGATAGAAGGCACACTTGTCGAAATTGGTGTACAATTTGTGCTTCCTTAAAGTTTGCAGAACTATTCTTAAGTGTTCCTCATGTTCCTTCTCCGTCTTTGAGTAGACTAGGATATCGTCGATGAATACTACCACAAACTTGTCCAAGTACTCACTGAAAATACTGTTCGTTAGGCACATAAACGTGGTTGGGGCATTAGTGAGTCCGAAAGGGATGACTACAAACTTGTAGTGTCTGTATCTTTTCTGAAATGTTGTTTTGTTTATGTCCTCATCTTTTATCTGAACTTGATGATAACCAGATCATAAATCCAATTTTGAAAAGATCTTGCCCCCCCCTACTTGATCGAACAGATCATTTATCCTTAGTAAGGGATATTTATTCTTAATAGTCATTTTGTTTAGTTGTCTATAATCGATACATAATCTTAGAGTACCATCCCTCTTTTTCACAAAGAGGACTAGTGCTCCCTAAGGTAAGACACTTGATCTGATATACTCGTTGTCCAACAATTCCTGTAGTTGTATTTTTAATTCTGTCAGTTCTGGTAGACTCATCAAGTAAGGCGCCTTTGAGATAGGGGCAGAACCAGGTAACAGATATATGGAGAAGTCTATTTCCTTTCTAGGGGGTAATTCTAGTATCTCCTCCACAAACATGTCTCTGAAATCATGTAGGACAACAAAGTCTTCCAACTTTGTATTATCCTTCTTTTCTGCTAAACTCGTCACTTGGATAGCATAAACTTGACATCCTTTTCTCACAGATTTCTTTAGTTGCATTGCCAAAATTTGTCGGACTAATACCGGTTTTGGTATACCTTTGGCTGTCTTGGTGGTGTCGAAATCATCTTTATAGTTAAGTATCTTTGTATAACAATTTAATATTGCTTTGTGTCGTTCCAACCAGTCCATCCCAATAATCATATCGTAAGATCCTAGTGGTAGGATGATCAGATCGGTTCTTATAATTTGACCATCTAGACTGAATTCAAAATCCGAAATGTAGTCGATTACTTTCCTTTTTGTACCTGTCGCTAGTTGCACAAGCCATGATTTTGCGTGCTTCCGTCTCTTAAGATTATTTGACTCTAGTACCTTGGAAGTAATATAACTTAATGTTGCTTTGGGGTCAATTAAAACAGAAATTCGAGTGTCATGGATTTTACCTTCGACTTCTACAACTGAGGACTAGTGGTCAGCTTATCATCCATCAATGGCTACATTTATCCAATGTAGGCTCCTGCCCACATCTCCCACTGTCGAGGATTCTTCCAGGTTATGAACAACAATTCTGTTTGTTGAACTCAAACGTGGGCATTTCCTCCTGAGATGAGGCTCTCCACATTCCCAACACTTTAATGGCTCATGGCCATTGTCCCCAAACTTCAGCATCCTCAGGTTTACCGGTTTTCCGTTTCCTTGCATATTCGGAAGATTGGAGTGAAAATCCTTTCTCGAAAAACTCTTTGCTATATTCTGATAAGGAGATGGCTAGTAACCCTTCTTCCACTGGTTCATTCGATATTGTTTCTTATCCTTCTAGGCTTTGGGAAACCATGCTCATTGTTTATATTGGTCATATCACATTTGCACTTTGCTAAATACTTTTCTTAAGGATTTGGGGTTGTCAAACTCAGTTCTATCCCTGTAGGACTGTGGTAGGCAGCTTAGAAATCGCTGAATTTTTACTTTATCCTCCCGGATGTATGGTACGAACCTTAGCATATTTATAAATTTATTTATAAGGTCCTCCATTGTCATTTGCCTGAGTCGTAACTCGTAAAATTATTTTGTGTTCCCTTCATAGTAATTTTCAGAAAGGTATTGTTTCTTGAAATACTTCTTAAATTCAGACCACTCCAACTGTTTCTCCTTAAGACCCTTGGCCAATTTCAGATCTTTCCACCAAATACTGGCCTTCCCTTTCAGATTATAGATGGCCATCCTGACCTTCATGTTGCTGGAATAGTTGTAGATTTGGAAATATTTTTTGATGTCCAAAAACCATGCCTCTGCTTCTTCTCCTTTCCTGGATTCCCCATCAAATATAGCGGGTTTAATATTTTTAAATTCTCCTTGAAGGTGGTCTACTTGTTTTCTTTTTCTGTCAGTTTTAGTTCCATCTTCAGCTGGAGGTGTTCCTTCAGATGAACTGTCTCCTTTTTCTTTTTCTGGCCCTAAGTTCTTGGAGGCTCTCTTGTTGACTTCTTCATCCTTATTATTGTCTTTTGGGCTTTTCTTGGTCACTATACTGCGCAACAAGACTTCGTTTATCTCCTGTTGTTCTTGTTGTGCCTTCTTCAATTTTTCATTGTTGGCTTTAAAGATTTGTAGCTCAAAAATCAGGTTCCTCATTGTTTCCAACACTTCTTTGGATGAGCTTTCATCACTATTCTACCTTGTATCTCCAGGAGGTCCTTGCTGTGGATTTTCTTCCATCCTATTTTCTGCTTTGTCTCGATTTTCCATACTTATTCACCAAAACAGAGAAAGTTTTCTGTTTGTAACCACATAATTTATTAGTTTTTTTTTTTTGAAAACAAATATATACTAAGCACTACAATGGTCCTATTCAGGCCTAGTGTTGTAACTTTCTCTTTGATACCATATGTAATGTACCTCAAAAATCTCATAAAAAAAAATTATGTGGTACAATATTTGCTACTTAATTTCGTTTAATCCACTAATGAGCCAGTTACTTACACTTTGTTTTTTTGCTTGCATGACCTTATAACATACTAGCTTAATGCTCTTGGCTTAAGCTTAATACTCTTGGCTTAATACCTTACAAAAATTGAATGAAATATATTCTAATACTTACTTTATTATAAGGGTTTTATTATAATGCCCGCACCTACCTATACTCTAGGATTGGAATTTCAATACTTTATTATAAGGGCTTTACTATAATACTTGCACCTACCTGTATGCTAGGATTGGTAATTTCAGTCCCTTTGTTTTTAATAGAAATAGACTATTGGATTTTTCATTGCGCATAAAATTATGTCTCGGGTTTTAAATGCTTACACACTACCTAACTGTGTCAACATCAGTCTTCAAGTCCTGCTCATGGTATGTGACAGGAAATGTTGTAAGGAGGTTAATGAATTGTTTAGGAGTGGTTCCCAAGTGTTTTCCTTTGATGGTTCTACTTTAGTTATGTTAGAACTTGTCCTTATCATAACGAATTGAACCCGTTCAAGTTCGTGTCAATCTCTACACAACTGAACTAACTAACTCCCCTTCGTTTGTCGGAGTAACGAAAAGACAACTTCATGGTTTGGCAGCTGACTAGTTCTCTGGACAATCATAGTTTTACTGTTGGTTTACTTCATATCTTCTACATTTAGGGGGGTGGATGTACCTGTCAGGAGGGGTTTAAGACTCTGTCCGGGAAAATTAAATAAGGGTCATGCTAACCTCAACCCCAATGTTTCTTTCACCTGCTCCTCTCAATCTTGATGCGCCAGCTTGCCCTAGTGTAAGTTTTTCGCACTTCCCATGCTGAAAGAGTTTACTCATGCCTCTTAGGTCTCGGTGGTCTCATTTTTCCATTTTTCCTTTGAAGGAAAGGTCTCTGTGTTATGCAAACTTCCACAGGGAAAAACCTGTTGCCTCCATGAGTAACCCTTGGTGTAATCGACGGCAATGCCTGGTAAGTTTTCTCTAAGGGACTGTTGTAATTCGGATTCGAACAGAGTTTGTTGTTTTTGGTTGAAACCGAGAAGAATTTGTTTTCTGTACACTCTACTGTGGGTTACAGACTTTCCTTACTCCTCATAGAGTCCATGCATTCATTTATTTCAGTAGTGACAGTAGAGGAGGTTTTTCTTTCTATAACCATGAGTCACAAACCTCTACTTTTGTGAACCTATACTTCATGTTCATTGTTTGTGTCCCGTGGGTCTATTTTTGGTTTAATCCTTTGTTTACCCTATAATTAGCAACTCTAATCTGGAGTGACTCAGAGTAGTTTTCAATAGTTTACACCTTCATCGTGCTCCAGGAACTAAAAGGCCCAACTAGGTTCTCAAAGTATATGTTTCCCCTCCGTGACTGGTGCATAACATTTGTAGGAAGGTAGTAATCTACCGATAAATTATCCCTCGATGATGTTAGGTTATTCTCCATGATTAGTTTTATTGGTGAAAAGTATGATACCATTCCTTGCATACTTTAATCTACCGATAAATTATCCCTCGATGATGTTAGGTTATTCTCCATGATTAGTTTTATTGGTGAAAAGTATGATACCATTCCTTGCATACTTTGCTTTGTTCGTCAAGGGTTTTTTTTATCAAATGATTTCTTGTTCTTGAATTTGCAATGCTATTTTACTTTGTCAAGGAAATTTTGTATAACGGTTTTTCTCTGTAATAATGGTGGGGCTCTTACTGTTGCGAGGGTACCCACTAGGATTTCCCAGACCCTTCTGTCCTCGGTCGGGGTTGACTACAAAGCAAATCATGGTAACAGGAGGGTGTGGCATTTCGTCGCTAAGTTAAGTGATCTGACATCTATCGTTATCATTATTCCCTTTCGGTTTATAACACAAGATTTTACTCTATAGCTCTTCTAATGTTTACCATGATGGCCAAATGCAAGTGTGCCCACTTCACAGCGTGGGTTCCATCCTCTGTTCATCCTGGAAAAGGTACTCGGGTTTCGGAATATGACCCTTCAACTTGTTTCTAAAACCACGACCTGGAGGTCTCGAATTTTGTTCGTAGTTTTCTGATGTTAAGAGTAACCTTTATTCATGCACTTATTCTGTATATCGAATAGCTGAGGGTTTAATCCCATTTTTTTTGTTTATCAAAGTTCCAATTTAAGTATATCTATGTGTAAGCATGATGTGGGAGACCTGTGAATAAAATTCTTATTTCCTTTTTGTTAAAGAAATATTTACTCCAGCGGAATCGTTATTAGAGGTATCGCATCCTCAGACTCTGTGTATTCGTGGGTGTTTGTTTTTTTTATTTGGTTGCTTCTTCAACAAGGATTGCATTACTCTGTAATTTATGAGAATGTGAAGTGATCTAACAAAAATGCTTTGTTTCCTTTCTGCACACATCATATATAAGATATGTCATACGTCGTTAATGTAGTAAGAAGTTGTCTATATGTTTCCTGTTGTATTAATCTAGCATGACTATATCATCCAAGAATTAGGGTGATCTTATGTTCGTTCCCATATGTTTTATCATTCTCGACTGTATAAATGGATTATGTTTACAGTTTGAAAACATTCCTACGCATATAATCACTTTGTTCATGCATTGATATACATTTGACTCTGTTTAAAGTTTTAGACATATAGGTGCATAGGATAGTTATGTTCGTTTATTGATGCGTATTTGACTTTGTTTGAAGTTTGAAACGTATCAATGCATATGATAGCTCTGTTCATTTGACTCTGTTTAAAATTTGAAAAATATATACACATATAATTATCCCTGTTCGTTCATTCGACTCTGTTAAAGCTTAAAACATATATATGCATATAATGGCTCTGTTCGTTCATTCGACCCTGTTAAAGTTTGAAACATATATACACATATAATGACTCTATTTGTTCATTCGACTTTGTTAAAGTTTGAAACATATATAGACGCATATAATAGCTCTGTTCATTCATTGATACATATTTGATTCTGTTTAAAAATTGATTCTGGAAAATAAATCTGCATTTAAATCCTACAGTGTATTCACTAAACTTCAAACAATCTTTGTCTAGGTTCTTGCATGCATACTAGCATTAAGGATCTCACTATAACAATAACCAATTCGTTCCACAGAGGTAGAATACTGAATATTTAGGTACATAAAAGACTTACAACAGTTACACGATCATTAAAATAGATACTAGAACTCTGTTTGTATAGCGATAACATGTATAGTACCTCCAATATAAAAATCATTCAGACAGATAGAGTTTAGACTACATATCTAAACTAGGCTTGCAGAGAAAACAAAGGGAACAACCACGTTCCTCCCAACCGTAGAACCGAGCAACCACGATTACTTGCCCAATTCACCCCCTAGCCTGACCATGAGTCCATAAGGGAGAACTTGGAAATCCCTCTATAGTACTTTCCTTCAATTCAGTCCCCTTTTTGCTTGCCTCACACCCCTCCAGTGTTCATAACAACAAGTGAAAAAGAAAAGACCCCAAAATAGACTCTTTTCCCCAGCATACTTGGCAGTGTCCTGCCTCCTCACATATGTTTATTTGTAACTTGCCTAGGTCCTTTTCCTTCTTTGGAATTTTCGCAGCTTCCCAAATCCCTGATTTTCAGGGGCTGCCAATGGCCAAATCATTAATTTTCCACTTGTAAAAATCAGCCCAGGGGTAGTTCCAACATTTCCCCACTCATGGAGTCATGGTCAGCTGCTTTTAACATGGTTGTTCCATTTGTCTGCCTGCAATCAATGTAAAATATTATGTTTTCAAACAGGTGTCATTGTCAAATAGTTAGTTGGGTCAAATCAGAGTTCTGCCCAATAGTCATAATAATTTATTACAATTAACAAATTCGAAATTCGAAATTGCCATAAATGGCAAGATTTTTCGAAATTTGAATTTACCAAAAATGGAATAATTTCCCAGAAATTTAAATTTCCAAATAATTTTATTTTGGGGAATATCACATATGTATTCTTATTAGACTTGTGTTTCCTAGTTGAATACTGAATTTTTATAAGGACACATGGACTTTCCGTTGTTTGTACTTCAACATCTCAAGATATCTTTACTTCCATTAGATTTGAATATCTTTGAGTTATGATGTTGATTGGATATGTGTTGGTTCCCTTCTCTACGACTTTAATTTTTACACCTAAAGACTTCTCTAATTTAATAAGATTGGTTATTATTTCTTTATTGATCAATGCTTCCATGTTGGTAAGTTTCTCCAATGTTTCTTGTTGCAACTTATTTTCACTTTTCAACTTCTTAATTCATGTGATCAAGTTTTGATTATTATTCTTAAGGTGAGAAATTTTATCTTTATCTATGATAACCTTCTCCACTTCTTTATGCATATTTTGCACTTAATTCTAATTATTCTGAATGATCAACTATGAAATATATTTAAGTTTTTCTAATGGGGGAGATTTTGATCATGCTTTAGTGTAAATTCCTACAAGGTTATTATCTTCTTCTTGTAGGAAAATGTAAAAACTTCTTCTTCATGTTTAAAATGAAGGTTCCCAACATTTCTAGCCAAGGTGAACTCATAATTATGTCAATATATTCTTTATACATCATTGTAAAATTTAATTGGGATATGAATTTATAATCATGAATTGTTGGTTGTAAGTCCTTAATTTCATATACTTCATCACCAAAAGTGCTTTTCTTTTCAATTATATTTGGCTCTAGAATAGTAATTGATTCACTAAGTTGAGGTTAATGTAATGTTCCTTATCATTGAGATAAAAAAAGGATGCTAATATCTTTTTCTTGAATAATCCATTTAAATTTTGTTATTACAAAACATGAGATTGGAAGACCTTTATAAAATAACCTTTATTCCATTATCTTTTTTAAATCCATGTTTTTAACACTTTTTTTTAACTTCCTTGAGAATCTCTCTCTCTCTCTCTCTCTCTCTCTCTCTCTCTCTCTCTGTATATATATATATATATATATATATATATATATATATATGGGCATGTGCACAAAGTTGATGGAAAAAAGATTGGCAATGGGGTGATAAAAAATGCACTCACGCATGAATTCATATGCATTCTTGAGAACATGCAAGCATTCCTTTTGGGCCTAATTAAATTAGATCGCGGGAATTTTTTTTTCCCATTCCACCATCGCATTGCACATTTGTGAAAGCATTGAGCCAATCGAATGCTTGGATATTGTTGATGAAGTTTCCAAAGGATCCTAACATCATCTTTGAGGGAAGCCATGTATTTATTCTCATTTAATTTCTTGATTTTTTCATTTCCTATAATATATTAATATCATGTTTTTTGTAATTTTCAAAGTTAATTTAGAAAATCAACCTAATTTATATAAATTTTATTATTAAATTGTAGAAATATCATTTAACATGGAACTTGGAGACAACCAAAAGCTTACACAACCATAGGAAGGAGAACCAAACCCCAACCCACAACCAACAAAATTAAACATGGAAATTGATCAAGTGTTGATGTCTCTTAGATCATTGTTTCAAGACTTAAGTAGTACTAGAGAGCCCAACCTATTTTAATTGGCCACTTCCTTGGATGCCATTGTATCATCCATTACAAGTGCCCAATGGAAATTAACCAATATCATTGATTATAGAGATAACATGTTTTAGTATTACAAGACTGGTACGGATAAAATCCAAGTGAGAGACTTGAACATCACAAAAAAAAAATGATATCATTGTTCATTGATCCTAGAACGAAACTATAACCACCAGTCATAAAGAGATTATTTATGAGTTTTCTTGACACCCATAAACTAGGTGATTGGGGTGAATATTTGAACCTATGTTTCTTTCAAAATGGAGACCAAAAGTTTCAAAATTTTAAAGTTCCAAATAACCTTCACCTATTCATCATGAAGACCCAACAAGTTTTAAGAATTTAGGATCAATGTGGCAACACTTATTCATGCAAGGCCAACAGGGATGGTTTTTATTTTGAACAAAAGAAAAGAGAAGAAAAATACATTGAAAGAAGGAAATTGTTTGTGTCCATCTTCTCTTGAAAAAATCCCCATGTCTTAGCTTTGTCCATCATTTTACAGAATATAAAATAGCGGTCATATGCCCAAGTTATGCCAGTTTGCTCCCACATTCTGCAATACCCCCAACACTTACTCATTTTCCTTGTGCCAAATGACCTCACTTCTCTCTATACTATTATCTCAACTCACTCATCTCTATATTCTTGTCCTATTCTTAGTCATTTTCCTTACTCTCCATACCCCATGCCACCTAACTCATCTCTATACTATTGTCCCACACTTAGTTATTTTCCTTACTCTCCATACCCCTTATTTCCTTTCTTTCCTTACTCTCCATACCTAGTCAATTTTTCCATCTTTCATAACTCACTTAACCCTACGTACTCAACTCTCCATAGTTGGTTGTCTTTTTATCTTCTCTTCTGTGGAGAACCTTGCACATACTTACCCTCGCACACTCCCACCTATGCACACTCCCTATCCTCATACACTTCTTACTCTCACTCAACTTCCTCCCTTCACAGATGAACTAAGGTGTTTCAAGGTGTGTCAAACATTAAGTTTATTTTTCAAGATTTACTGGGTTTTATTGTGGGGAAATTCCCTCCCACATACCTTCCTTTGTACACACTTACCTTCACATAGTTCAACCTTCGCACAACTATATCAATACTTAGATTATTATCCAAACTATGATTATTAAGATTTTTCAAGTGTCACACTCTCTTGTTTATCTCCACACATGCATTTTCCTAATATTTTAGTTTATTTTCCCGATATATTATTTCGTGAAATTATTTTCCTATCTCATATATTTTTCTAAATTTTATTCCCCTCCCCCCTTCTTTGGTATATTGGGACACATTATAGTGAAGTGTAGTTATCAAATGTTGACATGTGGCAGTGAAGTGGACTTATCAGATGTGGACATGTGGTAGTGAAGTGGACCTAACCCAAGGTGATAATTGGATGGTATGATGTGGACATGGATTACTGGGCAGTGACTTGGCCCGATGATTGGGTGAAGAGGTGGAAACCAAAATTTATACTATGCATGAACTATGCAAGGTTCCATGGCTCTCTATACTTCATACACAAATGATATGACATGTCATTTTATTTATAAACATGTAATTATTACCCTCCCACAATGCATGTGGGATAAATAGGGCATATTTTCAAATCAAAGGCCAATATTCACATGGATAATTGATCAACGGTGGTTGAGTCTCTATCTTCTGAAGGTTATAACTTTTGATTTCGATGTCCAAATTCAGAAAATGAGAGATTTTTGGAAATATAGAGACATGAATAGAAAATCAGAAATGGTTTCCATGGATGGAATGGCAACTATTGAGCCCAATAAATTAAATTACAATCAAGAATTGTTTTATCTTGGTGGTAAATAAGTTTTGGAAAATAGTTTATTAAAATAATTTCATGAAGGTGTGAAGTGAGTCCCATATTGAGGCATGGATATTTAATTTTACATTTGCAAATGGATTTAAATATTCATTTATAGTTTATTAAAAATGATCAATTTAAGAATTATAATCACTTTGGATGGGGTGAAACATAACGGTTCAACCAATAAAAGAATACAAAAAATATTGGCTCAAAAAGTCGTTATAGGAGATAATTGATCCCAAATAACTAACAATAAGTTGTTACATCAAAGACATTTGATCCCATATAAAGATATGCATCAATTTTTAAGACAATAAAAAGAGACAACATTTCCTTCTTAGTAAGTCAAGCATATGTTACATTTGTCCTTCCTTTCTTTTTATTGTTAGTAATTCTTTAGTCTTATTTGTTTCATGATCTATGAAACCTTATGACTAGTTTCTAACCATTTACCTCTCTTTCTTCCAGGTATTTCTTCTATTTAATTGTCCAGGGGAGCCCCAATCCTAGTCATTTTGGGCAAACACCTTTTACTTTTATGAATATTATAAACATTTTCAAAGACAGTTGTATATTTTTTGAGGTTCCCAGAGAAATATTTGGGATACATGACTATTGATTTTTCATATTTTGAGTTTTAAGCTCAATTTTCAAGTGTGTGTCCATCACTCTTTCTTATTTTCAATGAAATGTCATCTTAAGTTCTCTACATATGTGTCCATTCACATTCATTCTACCAAATGATATTTTTTTCTTTATGTTATGATGGAAATGTTTCTCGTGAGGATGCCTATTCTATTTTACATTATCTTATACAACATTCCTAATTCTTGTACAATATTGTAAATATTCTTTGGAATAGAGCCTAGTTGTTTCTCATGCCTTTCTTTCCTTATGAGTATTGTTTTAATTAAAATAAACCTAGTCCATTCTCAAGTTTTATTTTAATTTTGTGTATTATTCATAAAGAGGAGTACCACCTCTTTAAAAATATAGAAGGACTATTCCTTGCAAGGTTTGTTTCAAGACATTAACATTCTTAGAGATGAAAAATTTTGGCGACTCCACGGGGGATCAATTTATTTTCAAGAAATATGATACCTTTCAGGATCAGATATTATTGATAAAATATAATTTGTCTCATTCAAGTTTTTGAAAAAGATCTAGCAAACTGATTTGAAGATGAATTCGGTTCTTGAAAACCTTGTTCAAGGTACATTAGGTATCATTTAAGACATGTTATTGGGATTATGAACACAAGTCATTTATTCCAACTTATACAAAATTAATGAACCATCCAAGATTTGGGCATATGATCTCCTTTAAAACTCCATTATTAAAACTCTCGATTTCAAAGAAATATGCCCTAGTGACTCCACCAAAAATATTCCAGAATTATAATCAGATCTATATGGTGAGTCCACCAAAGAGTTCCTTACATGTTGTGGTGATATTTTGGCTTCCCCACTAAACCCAAATAAATTTGTTCAAGTTACAGTCAAATGAGAAGGTCCCCAAAGAAAGAAACATATACACATAAGTCCCCTCAATTTGCAAGGAGAGGTTCATCCCATGCCTAATATTTCTATGGGAAAGTTTCCCATGTTCTTCGGAAATACTTTAGTGGATGAGAAGAATCATTTGGTTAAGTTTGATAATGTTTGTGATATATATAATGTGGCTAAATATGATTTTTCATGTCAATTGTTTATCTTAACTCTTAAAGGATGTTCTAGTGAATGGTTTTATTCACTTCTTCCAAGAACCATCACTACTTGGAACATGTTATAAATTTGTTTTTTGAGAAATATTTCTCAAGGAAAGATCCATATTCTCTTTTATTGAAGTTGGTTGAAATCCGAATGAATGAGAAATAAACAGTTAAAAATTTCACTTTTAGATTTATGAAAGTCCTTAATGAGATTCCTCAAAAAATGTTTCCAAATGATGTCATCATCTTTAGCTGATATGAAAGTTATTTTCCCCTGAATATGATATTTTTATTGATGCAAGAAGGAAAGTGCAGATGGAAAGGCTTAATGTAGCAAGGTCAAGACATTAAAGAAAATATTCATGAAAGCAATGTTGTTCTCTTAAACATTCCAATACTATTTCAAAATAATGGAGAAAGGATGTAGAAGAGAAATCTAATGAAATGTGTGAAAATTTCTCTACATCATATTTAATTCCTAAATATAATAGTGAGAAACCTAATGTCTCAATTCAAGTAGAATACCATTTTCCACATGCTCCATGGGGGAGAAATTCTAGCCTCTCATATGCTCAATTTGAGAATAATGTTGACAATGAGTTTAGGAAAAAATTTGAAGAACTTCCAATAGATGTACACGAAGATTTTATTCAACATGGTCATGGTGAAAATGTTGCAGTAGGTTTGTAATGGCCATATCTGGTTTATACAAAGCCAAAAGAGGAATGTCAAGATGGGAACAACAAAAGTGATGATAAAGTAATCACTTTACATCAAAATTTCAAGATGTTGATTACTCATTCATAGTAGAGTTTAATGAAGAAAAGGTCTTTGCAACATCAAAAGAAAAAGGGAATTTTCAACAAGAGCTTCCATGGGTAGTAAATTTTATTTTTAAAAATAATGATATTGTTGGTGAACAACAAAATACATCCATACAATTCTCCACATTTTTTCAACAACAATTTATTTTTGCAACCTCACCATGGCCACATTGTCATTGCATGATGGGAAAATGTCATTGGAACATGGCCAATGAAACAACGCTATCAATCATTTCTTGGAGTAATCAGATGAGTTTTTTAGGTACATGGCTACATTGGAAGTCTACTTACACTTTAAAGTAGCCTTTTTCTCCAAGTAGGTTAGGATAGGTAGGATTTTGTTTTCTCATGTATATAATTTTTTCTTTTAGTAACATTTTCTTAATAAGAATTTTCCGAACTGAGATAAAGGTTTGATGATGACTCCATATCCCAATGGATAAGATGGCTTGTCTTTATCTGATGTTTTGAACAACCCACAGTGGGTCATTGTCCCATACTCGGAGCCAAATGTTGATGTTTTTTCCTAACACACATCAACTAGGTGATTCGGGTGAATATTTGAACCTATCTCTTTGGAAATGGAGACCAAAATTTTCAAAATTTGAAAGTGCCAAATAATGTTTACCTATTTATCATGAAAATCCAACAAGATTTAAGAATTCAAAATCAATGTTTCGTTTCTTCTTCATGCAAAGCCAACAACGCTGGTTTTTCTTTTGAGAAAAAGAGAAGAAATGAAAAAAGATACTGAAAGAAGGAAATTGTGTCTTTCCATATTATAATTGAATAACCCTATGTCTCAACTTCATCCATCATTTTACGAAATCTAAAATAGAGGTCATATGCCCATGATATTAAATTTTTCTCCCACATTCTACAATATCCACAACACTTAGTCATTTTGCTTGTGCTAAATTACCTCCCTCCTCTCTATACTATTGTCCCACCTCAATTCTCTCTATATTGTTGTCCCATACTTAGTCATTTTCCTTACACTCCATACCCCATACCACCTCACTCCTCTCTATACTATTGTCCTATTCTTATTCCTTTCCCTTAATCTCCATACCCCATACTTCCTCTCTATCCTTACTCTCCATACTTAATCATTTTTTACATCTTCCATAACTCTCTTAACCATTCATATTCAACTCTCCATAATAAGTCATTTTTCTACCCTCTCTTGTGAAGAAAACCTTGCATTTTTCTATCCTCTCTTGTGTGGATAACCTTTCATATCCATACCGCAGAACATTCCCACCTCTACACACTCCCTACCCCTGCACACTCCTTACTCCCGCACAACCAAAACTCCCTCTGCACATGAACTAAAGTGTTTCAAAACATTTTTTATTTTTCAATATTTACTGGATTTTACTATGTATAGATTCCCTCCCAAATACCTTCCATGTCTCTCTCTACTTTATACACAAATGAATTATGATATGTAATTTTATTTATAAACATGTAATTAGAACCCTCCTAAAACATGTGTGGGATAAATAAGGTGTATTTTCAAATCAAGGGACAATATTCATATGGAGAATTGATCAATGACTGCTAAGTCTCTATGTTTCATAGGTCATAACATTTGATCATGGTGTCCAAATTAAGAAAATGAGAGATTGTTGGAAATATAGAGACATGAAGAGAAACTTGGAAGTGGTTTCCATGGATGGAATGACAAGTGTCAAGCCCGAAATATTAAATTATAGCGGGGACTATTTTAATCTTGGTGAAAAATCATTTTTGGAAAATGGTTTATTAAACGAAGTTCATGAACATATGAAGTCAGTCCTGGATTGAGTCAGGGATATTTAAGTTTACATTTACAAATGGATTTAAATACTCATCTATATTTTATTAAAAACAATCGATTTAATAATTATACTCTCTCTAAATGAGGTGAAACATAATGGTTCATCCTTTAAATGAATATAACAAATATTGGCTGAAAAAGTGATTATTGAAGATAACATATCCTAAATATATAACATAAAGTTGTTATTGTTAGACACACCTACCACACTTAGAGGGGGGGTGAATGAGTGTGGAGATTTTTTCCCCAAAACTTCTCTCTTACACAAAAACTCCTTAGTTAACATTCAACATTTTCTCATTACTCATTGCTGTCATTTATAATCAGTTATATGTGAATACATATCAGCAACATATATCAACAACATATCATCAACAAATCATCTCCACAAGGAACACAAAGAACACAAGATGTATGTACAAATTTTCTTTTATTATGGACTTCAATCCAGGGGTTTTTCAGCAACAATTGAATAGAGTACATCTCTACAAGAGCACTAGATCTATATGCAAGACTCAACTTATATTCTCAACACCAACTAACATGAGGCAACAATCCTCAACATATATCAATCTGTCAACATAAACAAGTGCATCAACCATGCACCAACCTGTGCCAAACAACCTGTAATCAACCTGTACCATAAACAAGTGCATCCAACCATATACCAAGTATATACCAATGATGTGTCAACTACTCATCAACAATGACTCATCAATATGTACCAAAATCATCAACTATACACCTCATGTATGTGCCAACTCATCAACTGCTTGTCTCAACCAGGACTAGTTTTGGATTAGTCAACAACCCCAACTTGAAATAAGAATAACTTTGTACCTGTGATGAATAAAGATATGAAACTGATGCATAATAATCATCAGTGTGTTTTATACAATTCCTCCAGGTGGCACTACTTGGAACCTCTCAGAAAAGTGGTTATAGAGAAAATGGCATACCTTGTTGAATTTTGTCTTATTCTAGAGAGCAACCTTGTAGAGTGTGGCCCGCACAAAATATTATTTGAATTGATCTGAAACTATTAAAAAACCTACTACATCCTGTACTCTAACCAACACATTTTGTCTCACTGAATTTTGATCTGTTATGAAGAAGTTATGATGTTTTTACCCGAAACACATGTTTTTGACTAGTTTCAGGACTAGCCACAAACCCTATTTTCCACGGAGTGTAAATCCAAAATACAATGACCCACAAGTTGAATTGTTTACCACCAATACCTGGGTATGTTTTCTCAATGGAATATAAATTTCACGGTCTGAATCATTATAGAAAAAATGTTATAGGAAAAATGGTGAGATGACCTGTAAATAACATACCTTAGAAAGCATCATCAAAAGAATCTATCCTCCCTTCAATTCCAGCCTTCTTTTCTTCACCTTCCTTTTGAAATTAGGCTTATATATCCTTGGTTACCTCAGTCACCTATATATATTCAATATTCTCAAGTGTTCCACGCCAAAAATTCTCAAGAAGCTCTCACAAGAAGCTCTCCATCAGTACTCCAAAAGATATTCTCACAAGAAGCTCTCCATTGATCCACAAAAAGGATGATCTACAAGAGACCATTGCTATCTTATTTATACTTTCATCCTCTAGGTCACTTAACCCATTTTTATGTCACTTAAACCATTTCTAGGTCACTTAACCTATTTTCCGTATTTTAGGGTTAACCACTTTCCATAAATAAAAATTTCTCGAATATTTTATCATTTAAATATTCCTTCTTGATTTTCTCATCTTACTTTATCATTTCTTGATTTTTTTTCACTTATATTTATTATTAAATAATCCACCTTGACTTTGTCACCTTAGTTTAGCATTTAAATAATGATTTCTTCTGTTAGGTCACTTTGACTTCTTTGACCTTGGGGGCTTCAAGCCTTCATGTGGGGGTCCTTCATCTTTGTAAGGCCATAACTCTCAAACCATGAGGAGTTATGTGACATTCCACATACCACCAAAAATGGCATGACAAGCACTATCCATATAGGATAGTTTCACCAACAATTTCCTTCATCTTCATCTCATTATTTCACATACACGCATGGGTCCTCCAATCAATCTTCTAGGATAACTCAATCTGTAAAGCGTCTTCCCGTGAGGGCTTTCGCCATAAGGGGACCACTTTGGAGTTCATCAATTTGTGTGCCTTATCAATCATGATAAGAAAATAATGAGAGCAAGGTTCCTCCAGCCATTCTTCAAGGATAACTCAATCCACAAAGCATCTTCCTGTGAGGGCTTTCACCATAAGGGGACCCCTTTGGAGTTCATCCATTTGTGCACCTTATCAATCATGATAAGACAATAATGAGTCATCTATACATTTTTCCAACAATGCATCATATACCAATGAAACCAAAATGATCCATCTTCATCATGTATCAATGACAACTCATTGATCCATCTTCATCGCATCAATGAAAACTCATTGATCCATCTTCATCTATGCATTCTCATAAAAGAAAATACATATTATATTACATCAATCATCAATCAATCAATCTATTGACATTAATCAATCACTTGACATCAATCAATGACATCAATCAATTAAACCATTGGCATCAATGACAACATGATCCAACAATATCCCCCTTTGGCATTGATGGCAATACAAACATTGATGTCAACACCAATTACCAATTATTGATGTCAACATGTAGATAAGGCATTCTCTACATCAATAGTCAATGTGACTATATATCCCCATCAATAAACATCAATCACATCAATGTGAGTAACTCTCCCCCTTTGACATCAATGGCAAAGGGTCATTCTCATCTTGGGGTTGCTCCCCTTGATTGAACTCTTCTTGGGGCTAACCCCCCTGTCTGAATTCCTTTGATCTTCCTATGAATAATATCTCTCCTTTTGAACAAGCGATATCACTCTGAAGTAATTTTGAAGATGCATTGAACATACACCCCCTGTGACCATTGCTCCCCCTAAAATTATGATCATGTGCTCTTTCTTCAAGTATAGGGCTCTTTTCTAGATATGCATCTGATAAATATCTCCTCCTAGAATAATGGGAAGAAGAATGACTCCCCCTATGGATATGTCTCCCCTATATTTTCTTCAAGATGAACATTGTGCTACCATATAACGATCTTTGGAGTTTTTCATGCATCAAAATCATGCCATACCAACCATCATGAAGCAAAAGATATGTCAACAATGAAATAAAGAATCATGAGCAAAATATCAACCAAGTACATCCTGTACAAAATGTGTGCTCATCATGCACCACACCTATGTACATCAACATCATGCAATGTGCCAAAAGATATCATCCATGGAATTTATCAATCATATGCCTTTATCAACATTCCAACATGTGCATCTACCAATATGCCAACAATGTGCATCTACCAATATGCCAACCATGTGCATCTACTAGCATGCCAAACAATATATCATATCACTCATGATATGTCTCCATCATGAACCAAGTGCCACAATCAACTATCTCAAACAAATGCCAATTGTTGTGCTAATCATGTAGTACCAATGGTGTAGTATCATCAAGCAAATGCCATCTATGAGTGTACCAAACATGTACATTACCATGCACCAATACCACAAAATGATGAATCCCATATATGTATGCCAAATCCTCCATAAAACATGTGCCAATCAAACTTGTAGTAGGTGCCTCTTCTAATGTACTAGAAAAGTACCAATCATGCATCAACTATAGATCAACAATGACGTACAACATGATCACCTCATCAACTGACCAACCATATGTACCAATATGTAGCCCAATCTACATGAAAAATGCATGCACCATGATATCAACATATGCTTCCAATAATACATCATAAGATATATAAATGAAACTCAAATATGTACCAGCCATGTAGACCAACAGATCAACATCAATCCATACTCATGGGTTAGTGTCATGCACTTGAGATTTTATTTTACATAATCCAATAGATGAACACTTAAACTTACAGCAAATAGTGTCAGAACCTGCAACAAACAATGTCAGACCCTGCAACAAAGTGTTATACCATCACATCAAGCTGCAATCCATGCACATATCCTTTTTCTCAAGGCTTTACCACATATATGTGGTTTGTTGCATAACAACTCACATATGTATGTGACCTATACAAGGTCATTTTGCATATGTACACGACTGATACCACTGTCACCCGCATATACTTCAGTAGATGACTTACTTGAGATTCCCTTCAGATTTTCATTCCGTTATGGCTGCTCTGTCTTCTTCAACCACTTTTGTAGATGTCCCTGCTCCTCAGAACTTGAGCTCTGAGCATCCATATTTTCAAATATGTCTCCCTTCCTTACTTCATTCCTTGTTCTAGCCATGTTATTTGAAGTTCTCATTATGGAATTTCTTCTTGTGTTCCAACACTCATGGGATTTGTGGCTAAATCCACTATAGTTGTAGCATATCATAGTGTTACAGTGAACAACAACATGTCCTACTTGATCACATCTCCAACACCTCATGGTGTTATAAAATCTTCCATTATATATCCTTTCATGATATCTGCATTCAAAAGCTTTGTGACCAAATCCATTACATGAATAACAATTCTGATGAAAAATACTTTCATACCTTTGCTTTGGTGTCCCAAGAATAGCTTCTTGATGTCTTCCTTGCTTTGTTCTTTTGAAATTTTCTTTGCCTTGTGTAGATGGTTTCTTTGCAACATTGTCTTCCTTCTTTGATGGATTTACCT
>ML792221.1:30698-54839 GCA_009831015.1 Picea engelmannii | reverse complement strand
CCTTTGTATCCAAGACCTGATTTATCATATGGTGATCTTTGACTTTCTAAGATCTCATCCAATATTAGTGAGCTATTCAAGAATTTGTTTGAATTTTCTACCTTCTTTCTAAGGTCAACAATTTCAGCTTCTAGCTTACAACAAGACTCCTCCTTTTCATTTATTTGATTCTTCAATAGTTCCTCTATCCTTTTGTCTTCTTCAATTTGGGTCTTGAGATGGACAATAGTTTCAAAAAAAATTATAATCTCATCATCTACCTTCACATTTTCTTTTTCATTCGTTAGTCTTGTGATTTCTTCTTCCTTTTCTTCTAGTTGATTCTTATTGCTCTCTTTGAGCATTTCCTTTAACATCAAGATGTACCTTTGACTCCTCCTAAGAAACATTTGAGTGTTATCTGAAAGATAGTTATAGTGTGTATAAAAATGATCACTTCTATATCTATATAAACCCTCTTCAATTTCCTTTTGAAGTTCTAATAGATTTTATTCTATTCTTTCCATGGGATAACTATCATCAAACTTTACACAAACTGTTTCTAGATCATCTTCTTCACTTGAGAAAAATTCAACATCATCACATTTTGAATCAATGAAATCAAGAGTCTTTGGAGATTCTTTACCTTCATTTGAAGTATCTTCAATATATTCCTTCTTTCCAACATCATAACATAATTCTTTTCCTTTAAAATCATCACATATGAAATCAAGAGTTAGATATTCTTTACCTTTGATAATCTTGACAGAGTAGTCTTCAACATCTTTTTTTATTTTTTTATATGACTCCTCTAGCTTTAGCCATAGATCCTTGGCGGAAGTGCATTGTCCCATGCTCTTTTTGATAGGGCTTGAAAGTCCACTAAGAATGGTCTTGAGAGACAATGCATCATTCTTCTTTCCTTCCCTTTGAGCTGCAAACTTTGACTTGTTCTTCAACGAAACTGATCCACCAATGGCTACCTTCCAAATAGTTGCTCCCATTATCTTCAAATACACTCTCATCTCTATTCTCCAAGTAGAATAGTTTTCCTCATCAAGGATCAGTATTTCATCATACATTTGTGTGTCTATGGATCTCCTTCAAGCTTTTTAAGGCTTGTAGTGAAGGCTCACTCTGATACCAATTGTTGGACACACCTACCACACTTAGAGGGGGGGGTGAATGAGTGTGGGGATCTTTTTCCCAAAATTTCCCTCTCACACAAAAACTCCTTAGTTAACATTCAACATTTTCTCATTACTCATTGTTTTCATTTATAGTCAGTTAGATGTGAATACATATCAGAAACATATATCAACAACATATCATCAACAAATCATCTCCACAAGGAACACAAAAAACACAAGATGTATGTACAATTTTTTTTTTTATTATGGACTTCAATCCGGGGTTTTTTCAGCAACAACTGAATAGAGTACATATCTACAAGAGCACCATCTCTATATGCAAGAATCAACTTACATTCTCATCACCAACTGAGATGAGGCAATAATCCTCAACATATATCAATATGTCAACATAAACACGTGCATCAATCATGCACCAACCTGTGCCAAACAACCTGTAATCAACCTATACCATAAACAAGTGCATCCAACCATATGCTAAGTATATACCAATCATGTGTCAACTACTCATCAATAATGAATCATAAATATGTACCAACATCATCAACTATACACCTCATGTATGTGCCAACTCATCAACTTCTTGTCTCAACCATGACTAGTTTTGGATTAGTCAACAACCCCAAATTGAAACAATAATAACTTTGTACCTGTAATGAATAATGATATCAAACTGATACACAATGTTCTTCAGTTTGTTTTATGCAATTCCTCCAAATGGAACTACTTGGAACCTCTCAGAAAACGCGTTATAGAAAAAATGCCATACCTTGCTGAATTTTGGCTTATTCTAGAGAGCGACCTTGTAAAGCGTGGCCCGCACAACATATTTGTTGAATTGAATTGAAACTGTTACAAAACATACTACATACTGTACCCTAACCAACAAATTTGTCTCACTGAATTTGGATCTTTTATGAAGAAGTTATGATTTTTTTACTCGAAACACCTTTTTTTGACTAGTTTTAGTACTAGCCACAAACCCTATTTTCCACAGAGTGTAACTCCCAAAATAAAACGAACCATAAGCTAAATTTTTTACCACAGATACTTGGGTATTTTTTATCATTGGAATAGCAATTTCATGGTCTGAATCATTATAGAAAAACATTTATAGTGAAAATGGTGAGATGACCTGTAAATAACATACCTTAGAAAGCATCATCAAAAGAATTTATCCTCCCTTCAATTTCGGCCTTCTTTTCTTCCCCTTCCTTATAAAATTTGGTTTAGATATCCTTGGTTACCTCATTCACCTATATATCTTCAATATGCTCAAGTGTTCCACACCAAAAATTCTCAAGAAGCTCTCCATCAATACTCCAAAATATATTCTCACAAGAAGCTCTCCATTGATTCACAAAATGGATGATCTACAAGAGACCATTGCTATCTTATTTATAATTTCATCCTCTAGGTCATTTAACCCATTTTTAGGTCACTAAACCCATTTATAGGTCACTTAACCTATTTTCCTTGTTTTAGGGTTAACCACTTTCCATAAATAGAAATTTCTCCAATATTTTATCATTTAAATATTCCTTCTTGATTTTCTCATCTTACTTTATCATTTCTTTATTTTTTTTTCACTTCTCTTTATTATTTAAATAATCCACCTTTACTTTTTCACCTCACTTTATCATTTAAATAATGATTTCTTCTTTTAGTTCATTTTGACTTCTTTGACCTTGGGGGCTTCAAGCCTTCATGTGGGGGTCCTTCATCTTCGTAAGGCCATAACTCTCAAACCATGAGGAGTTATGTGACATTCCACATACCACCAAAAATGGCATGACAAGAACTATCCATATAGGATAGTTTCACCAATAATGTCCTTGATCTTCATCTCATTATTCCACATACAAGCATAGGTCCTCCAACCATTCTTCTAGGATAACTCAATCTGTAAAGTGTCTTCCTGTGAGGGATTTCACCATAAGGGGACCACTTTGGATTTCATCCATTTGTGCACCTTATCAATCATGATAAGAAAATAATGAGAGCAAGGTTCCTCCAGCCATTTTTCTAGGATAACTCAATCTACAAAGTGTCTTCTCGTGAGGGTTTTCACCATAAGGGGACCACTTTGGAGTTCATCCATTTGTGCACATTATCAATCATGATAAGACAATAATGAGTCATCTATACATTTTTCCAACAATGCATCATATACCAATGAAACCACAACGATCCATATTCATCATGTATCAAGGACAACTCATTGATCCATTTTCATCATATCAATAACAACTCACTGATCCATCTTCATATATGCATTCTCATCAAGTAAAATACATATTATATTACATCAATCATCAATCAATCAATCATTTGACATCAATCAATCACTCGACATCAATCAATCAAACCATTGGCATCAATGACAACATGATCCAACAGTTACATCAAAGAAATTCAATCCCACATATGTATATGCATCAATATTCAACACATGAAAAAGAGATAACATTTATTTCTTAGTAATGCAAGAATATTTTACATTGGGCCTTACTTTACTTTTCTTTCACTCAGTTAATAATTCCTCGGTCTTATTTGTTTCATGATCTTTGAAAACCTAAGACTGATTTATAATTGTTTCGCTTTATTTCTTCTATCTATTTATTCTATTCAATGGTCCATGGGAACCCCAATACCAATCCATTTGGACAAATTTATTTTAATTTTATGAATATTATAAACATTTTTTAAGACAACTGTATATTTTTTTAGGTTTCGAGAGAACTACTTGGGATACGTGACTACTAATTTTTCATGCTTCGTGTTTTAACATGAATTTTAAAGTGTGTGTCCATCACTCTTTCATACTTTTAATTAATTATCTTCTTATTTTCTCTTCATATCTGGTCATTTACTTTCATTCCTTCAAATAATATTTTCTACTTTATGTTATAATGGAAATGTTTCTTGTGAGGATTCCTATACTATTTTATATTGCAGTATTGTTCAATATTCCTAAGTCTTGTATAATATAGTAAATATTCTTTGGAATAGAGCCTATTCATTTCTCATTCATTTCTTTCCTTATGAGTGTTTTTTTTATTAAAATAAACATGGTCCATTCTCAGGTTTTATTTTAATTCTATGTATTATTCAAAAAGAGGAGTACCGCCTCTTTAAAAACCTAAAAGGATTATTCCTTGTGATTATTTTTTCAAGACTTTAATAGCCTTAGAGATCAACAAAAACATATTTCTATGGATTGGTGCATCCACCAATAATTTAAGGATAATTTCATGGATAGGTGGTTTATGGTGTTTGACAAATCTCCCTACAATAATAGGGAGGTACCTCTTTACTTTCTCAGGAAATTGTGGGTAGAGTTTATGTTGAGTCACCATGTAAACTACTTTGGCATTGGTGAATTACATGGGTTGGTTCATGGTTATTCATAGGAAAGAGAGAATACTAGGCATGACCCAGTGTTAGGTCCTCGTCCTCCTAGGAGAAGGGCTAACCCCACTTCTCATCATCCTCCCATCGTGGAAGACATCATGTAGACACATATATCAATATGAGCCTTGACTCAGAGCCTAGTCCAACATGGGATTTTTGTAGCAATATAACAACAAGAGGTTCCTATAGGTTACGTTGGTATAGGGGATGGACCTTCAAGCCTTGTAGTAGAGTGCAATCGGGATAGGTCACATTGACAGAGTAGGTGTTCATGTGAGCCTCGTAGATTCTCGAGTTGCAGTAATATTTGTTATCGGCCAATGGAGGCTAGTGAACATGATATATTCATGGAGGAGTTTAGAATCTTGACCATATTTATGTNTATATATATATATATATATATATATATATATATATATATATATATATATAGAGAGAGAGAGAGAGAGAGAGAGAGAGAGAGAGAGAGAGAGAGTTTTATGTTTATTTCTTTTAATATCTTATTATATGATGTTTTGCAGTCGTTATGCTTTAATAGTAGACCCTCTACGTTGGTAGATTCATCAAAGCCATTTTCCACCATTAATGTAGCAATAAAGGAGTCTTGATCATTTGGTGTACCACATACACAGTTATGTGTCACCTTTGATAAATTCACCACATTGATTTGTTTATTTTCTAGCATCTTAAAATATAATGTTATTTTTTTTCTACACATTGCAGTACCATAAGGTGATGAACCATGCATACTTGAGATGGATAAGTCACCCCCTTCACAAGTATCATTTGTTGAGTTAAATATTGTTTAAATGTGAAATTTATTATATTACTTTGGTTTAATTTTGCATTGTGGTACTAATAAAATTAATATAATTATGTATCCAAGTTTCTTCATCCACTATTGGGTCACCTATACCACCACCCTTTCATTCACCACAACGACCAACATTCCAACCATCATTTTCCCATAGCTATAAGGATATTCAAGTCCTTGGCCACCCTTCCCTAGCTCTTCGGATACCTCTTTCCATCCCAAGGGTTTTGCCATCCCTTGTACGAGCCATGGGGGTTTATCGCCACCCACCCCCACCATCTTTCCCATCCCATCTAGCCATAGTGGTTTCACCCCTATGCCACCCACCTCCCCCATCGTTTCCAACCCATCCATCCAAATTCATTTCACCTATATGCCACCCCGCCCCACCACCTTTTCTATATCATCCATCCATAGTGGATGCACCCATATGCCACCCATCCCCACCACCTTTTCCATCTAATGCATCCATAATAGCTTCACCCATATGTGACCCAGTAGTTGGCTCTTTTACAAAACATACTATGTCATCCACTAATGTTGCCATAGTAGATATTTTCTCGGAGAAAGTTGTACAATCAAGGGACACACTTGCTAGCAACTCTCCACTGTTGCTTGAGTTATTCACGGTGAGATCATTTGTTGATGAATTTTTATGTATCAATAATGGAATTAATTTTATGCTTTTTTGTTAAATTTCATTCTTTTATCCTTGTAACTATTGTAGGGTGGAATCATTGATATATTAGGGTCGTAGACGAGGGTAACACCCTTGTGATTTTTAGTACCATCTATGGTGAGTTCCTAGCTTGAATAAAAAATTATCATTTAGTAAGTCTATTAATTCATTGTCGAGAAAAGATGTAAGAATTGTGTTTCTTTTTCTAGTCTCCATAGCGATGAACCATGGTTAGGTGCAAAACCACTCAAGGTGTTGCTTCGAGTAAGAGAATAAAAATCGAGTTCTGGGATGCACCTGATAGTTTTGAGGGTGAATTTGGTCAATGAGTGACCAATGAGTGTCATTCTGAATATAGAGAACCATATGGAACTTTTCCATGTTTGGGCACTTGTCGTTGTTTTGTATTTTGGGCACAATGTGTCAGTTTGTAAAAAATGTATAGTTGAGACGATGTTTTCATGGCATGTGTTTTATCAATTGCAATGTTTGTTTATTTTATGTTGATGAATGTAGGGTCCTTAACTAGATGAGGGTGTTCAACCACATAACCACATAAAATTTCAACCCATGGAATCATGTGTACAATTGAAATGATACAATTATCATGAAGAAATCACACTCAACATTTATTTGTAGATATGATTACTTAATAAAAATTACAAAATGAAACTTTTGGAAATATATGCATGTCATTAATAGATATTCAGCCTCTAAAATTATGTATGGTGATATAATTTTACTTTCCTTTCATAGTCCACCCATTTGATGATGTTGGATCAAGTTTATCTAAGAGAAGGAAATGGAGGGTTTCCTTATTTTTCATACTTGATGAAATCTAAATAAAACAAAAAAAAGGTCGATTACCCACAAGATAAATTGATGGTAGACCCACCAGATAATCCTTACCAAAAAAATTAAAAGGGATAATGTAACCATATCCCACACTAAGTCCAATTACATCTAAATCGACTAACATATTTATTGAGATGTTGAAAAACATGCATTCAACATGTAATGCAAACTCATGCAACTAACAACAATTTTAAATTTGTGAATGCATATTAATTAAGCATGCATAGCAACATTTAGGCATACAAGGAACATATTAAAATGAAACCTTTACACACAACATATAACAATAAATAATATGAAACTCAAAGTGAAATGCATAGAAATTAAACTCAACATTTATCATAAATAAACACAATGAATATGAGCACTTGTCTTATTAACAAATACACAACCAAATATAGAGGATGGACATTCCACCTAACCATAGACTTGTTTCTCTAGTTCTCAACAATAGGTCATCCCCAATATGGGGCTATGAATCCACAAGAAGAAGGTGGTTCCTAAGTCACACTATTGTCCCATCATACCAAGATAATCTCTACAACCATTCCAATCCACCAAGTCTCTTTCCCCACAATATGCACAACTCAAGGAATGGTATCCCCTTCTCTTCCATGCATTCCCTTAGGCTATCCCACTTCCCTCTATGGCTCCAGCAAATATTTTTCAAGAAATCTCTCTACCAAGGAATCTAAGAATCTACAGTTGTAACAAGAATTATCACAGCAACAATTACTTACTCACTTTCCAAATTTCTTGCTCGGGATCTTACCCATAGGCCTACATCCTAATTTTCGTGAAATTACAGCTCCAACAAGCTATCATACATGCCCACTATGGCTGCTTTCTATATTTCATCACTCCACATGCATTTCCTCTCTTCTACCCAATTGAAAAAACTATTATCTTTTCCTATTCGCAATTCCTTTTACCCATGCAAGTTGACTCTCACATTCCCTAATGTTGATTGTACTCATCCCCATGCTATCAATAACTATGTGAGGTGACTTTTCACATGGTCAACCCTCTTACATGTATTCAATTATTAGGATTGAAATAATTAAAAGGGAAAATAGAAGGTTCATAAAAAATAATTGAGAAAAGTGGCTTGGGATTAGTATACATGAATAATTTCTCACCCTTAGGCACCCTGCTAATGAGTAAAGTTATCCTCCACAAATTCCTCCATGTACATATAAAACCGATGATACATTTTATTTTATTACTTTTGACATATAGGTTTTACATATTAAATCACTTTTCCCACAACCATACTTCATATTTACATTATACATCACTAAACTGGGGATTACAAACAGGGATGTTACATTTCTCTCCCCCTACATCACTATATTGGTATACATGTAGAATTTTTTTATATAATAGTACTTAATACTTCCATTGGCTAACAAATCCTATAGAAATTACAACCAATAATATGCCATTCCCCTCAACCAGAACAACCCAAGGAAGTTTACCCCATTCTTTGGATTGTAATCCCTCAGGTTATACCTCTTCACTTCTAGGGCTCTATCATAGGTTGGACTGGAAATATGGCAGTTGTGTCTCTAGGAAATATAGCTACCAAAATGGATCCTTTTGCACTTATATATACAAATGTATATTCAGTTTTCTTCAAAATTTGCAAAAAATTACATAAACTCCTCTTGTATGGCTTCCTTGTTCTACCATGTGGCATATTTAGGACCATAGTAGGTCCACTAGAGATTTATTGTTCTAATGGGTTTTTTCCTAATAAATTTTACTTTCTAGTCTAGGATGTTCATTGGATCCACCTGGAATTCCCTTTCATTCTCCACATGGATCAAAATCCAATCAATCATGTGGATAGGACAAGAACAATATTTCGTCATTAAAGATACATGAAATACATTATTAATTCTCATGGATGAAAGAAATGAAAAAATGTATGCTACTGGGCCTATCTTCTCTAGAACTTCAAATGGCCCACAGTATCTTGCTGCCAACTTTTTACAACTTCCCAATCTTAATGAACTTCTTTTAGCCTTTACTTTTAGAAAGACATGCTCAACCACTTTGAGTTCTAATGCGGGAGCATCATCATCAAAGCGCAAGTGGAGGACAACTCAGCGCCCTAGCATGCATTTTGAAGTGATTTTGAATTTTAAAGATGGCATGTCACAAATATATCTTGAAAATTAAAGAAGTTCTTAAATGTTATGAGGTTGAACCATCACGTGATATTGATATAGATTTTTTTTTTTTTAATGTAGTTGATTTTAGTATATATCTAAAGCATTCTCTCTTATCTTTCTATACCGATCATTTATTCTAATAAGCCTTAGTAGTTGAAAGATTTTACTTTGATAGGATAACACTAAGGTAGTCAGAGGGAAAAATCTCTATGAGCTCTTTTTGTAAAAATATGTGTATTGTTTCCCAAATGAGGATTTTGAAAGTTTTTGAGTGTTTTTGAAGTTGTTATTGTTGAAGTCGATGAATATTATTGTATGAGCCCATGTACATATCATTTAAATTAATATAATAGAGAAGTGTTGATCCAAATGTTTGGTGTTGTTGTTACTGTGTCTATATGAATGAATGATAGGCTTCTTGTTTAATTGTGATTCTCTATTATTACTTGTTCTTATGTTATGAATGCATTACATGGTTTAATGTATTAATCTATGAGGATTAGAAAAGTTTCAATTGTTTCTCTTCTACAAGCTTGTGCAAGGAGTGCACAGTGTCTGCAAGGTCTGTGTTGATAGAGTCTATTTTGACTCAGAATCTCAAAAGAGATAACGCGAAGATTTATTTGCAGGGAGTGCATAGTGTCTACAAGGTGTTCCTTGATTGACTCTTTTGATTCAGAAGTTCAGGAGGTATAACTTGAAGCTTTGTTTGCAAAGAGTGCAAAGGAACCTCACAAGGTGTGTGTAGGTATAACTACACTCAACGTCATATTGTTCAGGAGGAAGAACTGAGTCATGTACTTATTCTTGCAAGGAGTGGATAGTTGTTGAAAGGAGTTAAGTGGAAAGAAATGCATTGCAAGGTGTGCACAGGGTCGATATTCGGCTAAGTGTCGAACAAAAATTCTGAGAAGTTCAAATTTTCAAGGAGGAACAAGCTCAAAAGAAATAGCGGGTGTGAATTATTCAGTAGGGAGGAGCCCACTAAAAATTTCCTAATCAACAAATAAGATCCATTTGAAGGAATCAGGGTCCTTCCATACCATGAGATATGGGAGAGTTGCACGGAGGATAGCCTTAGAGTGCTTCGGCATCTTGCGTATTCGGAGATTTGGAGGTATTCAAAGAGTGGGATCGCCAAATTCCCAAAGAAGTGAAGTGAATCCTAGCCGTCGGTATCGAGGAGGATACGTGGTAGTATATCAGAAAGTCTGGGAGATAAAGTTCGAGAATATTTGAGTGGAGGAGAAGCAATTTCTATCGAATTTGTGAAGGCCGAAGAGATCTAGACCGTTGGATCTAGAAGGACATGTGGTGGAGATCCACATGCTTCGAAGGAAGAGCACTTTGGAGAAAAGGGAGAGTGAAGTGTGAAAAACTCCTGAAGCCCGAAGTAGCAATGTTTGTCATGACCATTGATGTGAGGAAGACACCCGTCATCAGATCGTGGGATCTGTAAACATGCGCTCCAGGAAAGGACAGGAGGAAGTGGAGCCATTGATCGAAAGTTGTTTGAATCTCCAAAAGTAAGATCCCATCCTAGTCATCAGTTTCTTGGAAACATGGTGTTAGATCTATCACTTCGGTGATAGGAAAATTTGGGGGAAATTGAAGGATAAATTATTGAAGGTCACAAGTCCCGAAGGTCAAAATGAACAGGAGTCATTGATGAGCAGAGGGACACATGGAGATATGAGATTTATTTCGAAGGATTGACACTCCGAGAGAAAAGAGCGCAGAGGGGTGTTTACTAGAAGTCATCTAAAGTGGGAACAAGGATGCATCTCAACCGTTGATCAAGGTGACCATGTGGCGCTCAATCCGTAGCTCTGGGTATGGAACACTTCGGCGGAAAAAGGTGTTGAAAGCTCATAACTCCCAAAGATGAAGTTCCAAAGTGAATCAAAGCCATTGGTTATAAGAGAAACGCGGACCGTAGATCTTTTTCGAGTGATTTCGTTGGTTCATATTTTGGGGAAAAAGGAGTCTATTGCGAAGAGGGTTAGCCGGAGGTCATATCCCATGGTCATATCGAAAGAGGAGTCTAGTAGAGGAGCTAGCATTCACAATTTTAACTTACCATAAGCACCAAGAAAAGTGTGTGTGGGTGAATCGAACCTGCATAGGTAACAACAAGGGACCTATGTGAATTAAATCCAAGGTCTGTTGGAGGCCCGAAGAGATGATCTGACTCAAGTATTTGAAGATCCTTGACCGGGAGGTCGCAGAACCCTGAGGAGAGAAGGGGGGATTCATAAACTGGTATCAGAGCCTATAATTTAGGTTATGTAAGAAGCATGTGAAGGAGATAGCTTGATAACATCAAGTGGCATCAGAAACAAAATTTTATTTTGAATCTTTGTGTGAAATGTTTTTAACACCATGCCGCCTAAAAGACGTGCAGAGCCACCTATAGAAAATTGAGTTGTGGAAAGGGATATGAGAGAACTTCGAGCAAGGTTAGATGCTATGGAGACAACACAAAGAAGAGAACCTGATGTTGGAGACGTCAGTGATGTAGAGAGTGAAGAAAGGGAAGTTGAAGAAGCTGCAGGAGAAGATGTTGAAGAAGAACGCTTGTTGAAAGTTGTTGCCAAATTGGGAGCTAGAGAGAATATATAAATCTTGATGTACGAAGGAAACTTAGATGTTGAAGAATTATTTGATTGGATAAGAGAAATGGAAAAGTACTTTGATTATGAATACGTTGATCAGGAGAATAAAGTAAAACATGTTGTCACCATATTGAAGGGACACGCAACACTGTGGTAGAATGAACTACAGACTAATAGGAGAAGTAAAGGAAAGAAAAATATTAAGAACTGGGATAGAATGGTAGATAAGTTGAAAGATAAATTCATACCCAAATATTAGTAGATAAATTTATTCAGTAAGTTGTAGAACCTGAGACAGAAAGGATTGATAGTAAAAGAATACACAGAGGAATTTTATAAGTTGAACATCAGGGATGGACAGAGAGAGAAAGATGAGGAAAAGGTTTCCAGGTATATTACTGGCCTAAGATATGAAATCCAGGATGAAATCAACATGATGACAGTGAGGATAGTGGAGGATTCTTATCATATTGCACTGAAGGAAAAAGGGAAGTTGGCCAGGAAGAAGAGTCAATGAAGCTGTTGTAGGTGAATCCCTTTACAGACAAGTGAATTCCCTCTTGGTCTCTAGACTCTTAAGGAGAAGAAATAGAATTTATTAACATGGACACTGACATCCTTTTAGATATAATCAAGCTAACATATGAAGGAGAAATAGAAATATATGTACCTTATTAACGATGTTTTTCCCTGCAAAGTCCATGTTGAGCTTCGATCCTAAGCTCCTTGATAGGTCCTCTAGAACAAACAAAGATACAATGGACTTCCTACTCTACTGAGATTATCTCAAATATAGATCCATCTACTGTAGACAAAATTATATGGAACAAACATAATTTTGAAAGAAACGGGCCAAGCATTGATATATTGACAAGAACAAGTAAAAGTACTTATAATCCTTTGATGAGGGTGTAACAACTTCTTCTAGTTCTCCTTGTCCAACACCTTTGCTCAAGTAATCTACATTGATTTCTTTGATGAAATCTCACTCATGGGATCATAAGTGTCACATATCCAATCTCTTCTGTTCATAACACTAATAGGATCATAAGTTTGGTATCAATCTCTAGTCTCCATTGTTTTCTGTATGTTGGCTATGAGATCATAGGCTTCATACCTCCAATATTTTTCATGTTCATACCACTTATAGGATCATAAGTTTGGTATCAATCTATAGTCTCTTCCCCCCTTTCACCATGAGAAGGCCTACTTATATAACCTTGGAGAGGCCCAACCACTTGAGAGATCTTTGGGATAAGTTGAGGATTCCTCTCCTTCAGTTGAGGATCTTCCCTAAGATCATTGTTTGACCATCTATTCGAATCCAACCACCTTCAGAAATTGAGGGATTCTTCCGTGATTTGTCTCAACAAACCCAAAACTTGCTAAGAAAACGGTAGCACCCCCCAAAAAGGGTGCTCAGAGTGCTCAAACACTCCCCCAAAGAGGCCCATAGAGCGCTGGCACTCCCTGACAGTGGGTAGGGGAGCGCTCCTCTCCAAAATAATTTTTTTAGTGGTTCTTTCAATGGAAAAAGGCTTGTATTCCCTGGCAACTGATTTCTCTTCTTCAAAACTAGTCTTTGAGGTGTCTTAAGTGTCCTTGTGATGTCATTAGAGGCATGACATAGGAAAGATGGCAATGTGATGTTTGTTACACTTGCAACACTTGTGGTCAAGATGTGGCACTTGTGAACAAGATGCGACACTTAAAACACTTGTAATGACGAAACTTGCAACACTATTGAAGTGAGTAATTTTGATGTGTAACAGAAGCAGAGGAAGAAGTATAAACATAGGTAAAGGAAATGTCCATGATAAGGCATAGAAGCCCAAGGTTTAGACTAGAAAACCACATAGTCACTCGAAAAGGGGAGGAATTTCCCAAGGGAGACAGTATGGTGGAAGAAATGATATTCCTGGAGGAAGAGGAAGAAATAGAGGAGGATATGTGAAGTGTTATGTCTATGGAAAAATATGACACATGTCTTGGGAATGCCCCAAGAGAAAGAAAGAAGGAGGAGGTGAAGCTCACATTTCAAAAGCATATAAGTGAAATGTTGAGGCAGAAGGCGCAGAAGATGGGAGATCCTTGATGATGAGGAAGGTTGTCTTGAATCCAGAGAAAGAAGTGGAAAAACTAGTGTAGAGGAACATTTTGTTCAGAACTTTCCTCAAGGCTAAAGATAGGGTATGCAAGGTGATAATTGATAGTGGGAGAATTGATAACTTGGTATCCACATAAATGGTGGAGAAAGTGGAGCTAGAGACAACTACACATCTGAGTCTGTATAGAGTCTCATGGTTACACAAAGGACACCAGGTAATGGTAACTAAACAATGCCTAGTTGAATTTAAGATAGGAGGATATAGATATCATATTTTGTGTGATATAATTCCCATGGATGTATGCCATGTCTTGTTTGGGAGACCATGGAAATTTGACAAAAATGTCATTCATGATGGGAGGAAAAATACTTATACCTTGGAGAAAAATGGTAGGACACACATGCTACTACAAATAGAGGATAAGAAAGTGAAGGAAGAAGATAACACAAGTATACTTATCATGATTAGGAAGTAACTCCTAAGTGAAGTCAAGAAGAAACAAGAGATTCAATTTGTTGTGGTGAGGAAGCCTAGAGTCATCCTTACAAGCACTTCTATGGATGATCTTCCTGAAGAAATTCAAGAGATGTTAGAGAATTTTACTGGCATAGTAGTGGATGAGTTACCTCGTTCATTTCCACCCATCAGGAGTATCAACCATCACATTGATCTAATACCAGGAGTGATTTTACCAAACAAAGCAGTGTATAGATTGACACCTCAAGAGAATGAGGAGGTAAAGAAACAAGTCTAGTATTTGATGGACAAGGGTTTAGTCAGAGAAAGATTGAGCCTATGCGCAGTACCAACTATGTTGAGTCCAAAAAATAATGGAGCATGGAGAATGTGTACAAACTCAAGAGCCATAAACAAAATCACCATCAGGTACATATTTTCTTTGCCTAGGATGGATGACTTAATGTATTGTTTGAATGGAACAAATTATTTTTCAAAAATAGACCTGAAAAGTGGATATCACCAGATAAAGATGAGAGAAGGTGATGAATGGAAAACAACCTTCAAAACAAACGAAGGGTTGTATGAGTGGCTTGTTATGCTATTTGGCTTAACAAACGCCCCAAGTAATTTTATGAGGTATTAAAATATTTTATTGGTAAGTTTTTTATTGTATATATGGATGATATATTAGTCTTCAGTAAAACTAAAGAAGAGAATTTGAGGCACTTAACATTTGTAATGAGAATATTGCAACAGGAGAAGTTTTTGATAAATCTGAAGAAATACTCTTTTATGAAGACATAACTTAGTTACTTGGGTTTTATAATATCTTCAAATCAATTGAAGATGGATGCAGAGAAGATGAGAGCGATCATGGAATGACCATCGCCAAGAAGCATATTCAAGGTGAGAAGCTTCCATGAATTATCAAGTTTCTATTGGAAGTTCATTAGAAATTTCAGTGGAATTTGTACACTGATGTTAGATACGGTGAAGAAGAGACACAATTCTTTAAAGTGGATAGAAGAAGCTGAGAAAGGCTTCAGTATACAAAAGAAGAATATAAGAGAACAATCGATTCTCGTCTTGCGAGATTTTGGGAAGACATTTCAAGTATGATGTGATGGTAGTGGAGTTGCAATTGGAGCAGTCTTGAGACAGGACAATAAACCTATTGCATATTTCAATAAGAATATAAATGAAACCAAGAGGAAGTATTCCACATATAATAAATAATTTTATGTAGTAATTCAAGCCTTAAAGAAATGGAGGAACTACCTTGTTTCAAAAGACCCTGCTTTTTATAGCGATAATCGGGCTTTACAATTCATAACCAGAAAGGAGAAGTTAAATCAAAGACATGGTAAGTGGATAGAGTTTATGAAAAATTTAACTTTTGTCATTAAACACATTTCTGGTAATGCTAACAAAGTTGTTGATTCATTGAGCAGGAGATGTATGATTCTGCAGGAATTTCAAGTGAAAACCTTAGGGTTCAAACCCCTTAAGGAGATGTATTGTGATGATCCAGATTTTACAGAGGCATATGAAGCATGTGAAAATCCTGTTATTAGAGAAATAATTCATTGGAAAAAATATCTGATTCAATATGGATTGTTGTTTAAAGGTAGCCAGTTGTGCATACCAAAGTGCTCGATGAGAGATAATTTGTTGAAAGAAAAACATAGTGGAGGTCTAGCAGGACATTTTGGCAATGACAATAAATTTGCATTGTTGAATAGGTCATTGGCCAGGTATGAGGGCATAAGTGAAGAATTTTGTGAACATATGTAATATTTTCTAGAATGCAAAAGGAAAGCGACAGAACACTAGGTTGTATCAACCATTTCCTATTCTAGATAGGCCTTGGGATGCAATAAGCATGGATTTCATGTTGGTATTGCCAATAACAAAAAGGGGAAGTGATTCCATATTTTTTATAGTTGATATATTCTCAAAGATGGAACACGTTATCCCATGCCATAAAACTAATGATGCAACACACATTGCAAATATGTTTTTCAAGGAAGTTGTGAGACTTCATGGGTTTCCCAAGTGTATTGTCTCAGATACAGACAGTGAATTTGTTGGTAATTTCTGGAGGACATTGTGGAAGAAGCTGGGGATGTAGTTGTCTTTTAGTTCATAATATCACCCTCAAACATATGGACAAACAAAGGTGGTAAATCAGAGTCTAGGAAATTTGTTGAGGAGTCTGGTCACTAAACATCATAGCCAATGGGATCAGATTCTATCACAAGCAGAGTTTGCATACAATGACTCACCAAATAGAAGTACAAGAAAGAGTCCATTCCAGATAGTATATGGAATGATGCCAAGGGGAGTATTACAGTTGAGATATTTGGATCAGGATGAATTTAGAATCGTTGGAGCAGAAGACTTCACTGCAGAAATGTAGAAGCTTCATAATCAGATCAAAGAGAAGTTGTAGAGAAGAAGTAAAGAATATAAATGCAGAGTTGATCATCATAGGAGAGAACTTAAATTTGAAGTGGGAGATCAATTTCTATCACATATCAGGAAGGAAAGGTTCCCAAGTGGAATGTATAAAAAACTGAAGATGAAGAAGATAGGACCGTGCAAGATCCTAAGGAAATTTGATGAAAATTCTTAACAGATAGAGCTTCAAGAGGGCATGGGTGTATCACCCATATTCAACATTTCAGACTTGTATCCTTACAGGGAATATGGCACCAAAGGTTCATAACATCATAAATAGATACAGTGGGAGAAACGGATGCCTATAGCAGAAAATCCACATATGGAGGAGATCATAGATCGAAGAATTGGAAGAAGAACTAGGAGAAAGAATTATTTAGAGTATTTGGTAAAGTGGAAAGGACACCCAATAGAAGATGGCATTTGGGTAAACGAAGAAGATATTTAGAAGCATGGAAATTCAGTGCAGGAGATCATGGAAAGGAGTCCATGAATTTTTGTCTAGAGGAGTATGATACAGGAGAATCATCATCCAAGCACAAGTGGAGGAAAACTCAATGCTAGCACGCATTTTGAATTAATTTTGAATTTTAAAGATGGCATGTCATGAATATATATTGAAAATGTTGAAATTAAATAAGTTCTTAAATGTTACGAGTCTGAACCATCACGTGAGATCGATGGAGATTTTATTTTCTTTAATGTAGTTCATTTTAGTACAGATTTGAAGCATTCTCTCTTGTCTATCTGTACCGATAATTTATTGTAATAATCCTTAGTAGTTGAAAGATTTTACTTTTATAGGATAGAACTAAGGTAGTTAGAGGGAAAAATCTCTATGATCTCTTTTTGTATAAATATGTGTATTGTTTCCCAAATGAGGTTATTGAAAGTTGTTGAGTGTTGTTGAAGTTGTTATTGTTGAATCCATTGAAGAGCATTCTATGAGCCCATGTACATATCATTTGAATGAATATAACCGATAACAGTTGATACAAATGTTTCGTGTTGATGTTACTGTGTCTATTTGAATGAATGGTAGGCTTTCTGTTTAATTGCAATTCTCTATTATTGCTTATTCTTATGTTATGAATGCATTACATGGTTGAATGTATGAATATGTGAGGATTAAATAAGTTTCAATTGTTTCTCTTCTATGAGTTTGTGTAAGGAGTGCATAGTGTCCGCAAGGTGTGCATTGACATAGTCTATTTTGACTAAGAAGATCATAAGAGATAACATGAAGATTATTTGCAAGGAGTACATAATGTCCAAGAGGTGTGTGTTGACAGAGTTTTTTGACTCAGAAGTTCAGGAGGGATAATTTGAATATTTGTCTACAAAGAGTGTAGAGGAACCTCACAAGGTTTGCGTACGTAGAAACAAACTCAATATCATATAGTTCAGGAGGAACAATTGAGTCATGGAAGGACTGTTGCAAGGAGTGCACAGTCATTGAAAGGAGTTAATTTGAAAGAAACTCGTTGCAAGGTGTGGACATGATCGATATTCAGAAAAGTGTCGAAGAAGCATTCTGAGAATTTCAAAGTTTCAAGGAGGAACAAGATCAGAAGAGATAGCACAAATAAGTTCTTCAATAGGGAGGAGCCCACTAAAAATTTCCTAATCAACGAGAGAGATCCATTTGAAGGAATAAGGGTTTTTCCATACTGTGAGATCTGCCAGAGTTGCATGGAGGATAGCTTTAGATTTCATCGACACCTCGCGTATTTGGATATTTGGCAGTGTTCAAAGAGTGAGATCATCAAATCCCTAGAGAAACGAAGTGAATCCTAGCCATCGGTATCGAGGAGGATACATGGAAGCAGATCAGAAATTCTGGGAGATAAAGCTCCAAAAGATTTGCGTGGAGCAAAAGCAATTTCTGTCAAAGTTGCAAAGGTCGAAGATATCTAGAATGTTGAATCCATATGGACACGTGGCGAAGATCCGCGTGCTTCAGAGGAAGAGCACTTGGGAAAAAAGGGAGAGTGGAGTGTGCAAAAATCCCGAAGCCCGAAGTAGCGAAGTTTGTTGTGACTGTTGATCTGAGGAGGACATGTGTCATCAGATCATGGTATCTGGAAGCATGTGCTCCAGGAAAGGAGGAAGTGGATTCGTTCAATGAAATTCGTCCGAAGATACAAAGGTAATAGCCCATCCTACCCATCAGTTTCATGGACACATGGCGTCAAATCTATCACTTCGGTGATAGGACACCTCGAGGGAAACTGAAGGATAAATTCTCGAAGGTCACAAGTCTGGAAGGTCAAGATCAAAAGAATGCGTTGATGAGTGGAGGGAAACATGGATATAAGAGATTTATTTCAGAGTATTTACACTCTAGGAGAAAAGGGCATAGAGGGGCATTGAATGGAATTCATTCAAAGTGGGAACAAGGATGCATCTCAACCGTTGATCGAGGTGAGAAAGTGGCACTCGATCTGTAGCTCCGGGTACGAAACACTTTGGGGGAAAAAGGTGTTGAAATGCTTGGAACTCCCTAAGCCAAATTTTTGAAGTGAATCACAGTCGTTGGTTGTTAAAGAAACACAGACCGTAGTTCTTATCCCAGTGATTTGACTGGTTCAGAGTTCGGGGGAAAAGGATTCAGTTGCACTCAGAATCGTTGAAGCCCGAAGTCATGAAGAGGGATAGCCGAAGGTCATAGACCATGGTCATATCGAAAGAGGAGCCTAGCAGAGGAGCTAGCACTCTCCATTTTGAGTTACCAAAACCACCAGGAAAAGCGGGTGCGGGTGAATTGAACCTACGTGGGTAACAACAAGGGACCTGTGTGAATTAAATCCATGGTATATTGGAGGCCCGAAGAGCTGATTAAAATCAAGTATTTGAATATCCTTGACTGGGAGGTCGCGGAACCCTGAGGAGAGAAGGGGGTTTGCATCAAGTTCCCTATGTGTTTTGACTTTCTCAGCAGAAGCCTTTTTCCTATCTAGTGCAAACTTTAAATTATAATTTTTCTTTACCATTTGTTATTCTCTTTTCCTTAGCAATTATGGTCCAATTATTGGATTACTGAGAGAGGGGGTGAATCATTAATAGATAAATTGAAACCTTTTTAACCATATAATTCAAGTGTTATATCAATGTATAATTATCATCCAATAACTACAGAGTAAATAAGAAATGAACAAATGAACAATCATACATATACACAGTACACCATTGTTTTGTGTGGAAATCCAAAGCGGGAGAAAACCACATAATGTTTTTTCTTATATGTCTTTAAGAATTACATTCATTGGAAGCACCAAATTCCTTTGTTTTCTAGCTGCAACTGGAAGGAGGCTCCAAACCCCTAGTTTCTCAGGCTACAACCTGAGAGAAGCTCCAACTCCCCAANTATACCAATGTACAACTGTATCAACCTGTACCACTGACCTGTATCCAACCTATACAACTGCCCTGTAATCAATATATACCTGAACTGAATATGTATCAACAAAAATAAAAAATGTATGTTACATGTAGTATTGCAGCATGCGTATGTATGTGCCCTATCTATTATGCAGCCTGTGTATGTACGTGACCAAACTTTTATGAACCTTGCGTGTGCTGTCTGAAAAACTAGGGTTTCCTTTCTCTTGAAAACTTTTGACCCTCTATAACTTCTTTCAAATAGATCTGTAACCTATCACTGTATCCAGACTATAATTGTACCTTGTGCATGCATCCTCATACATAACCTTTACCCAAAGCATATATATCTCTCTATATTCATGTTCCATATAGGTGTGTGTAATCATGAACACGTATAATAACCCTCACATGATCTAGTCATCAAACCCTTTATGATATTCATCCTATCAATACATCAACCACTTCACAAATACAATCTCTCAACCATGTACCACAAAACCCTTAGCCATATGCCAAGAAATACAATATGTGCCTCAACAAGAAGTATCAATGATAAATATACCAACACTGTATTTCCATAGATCTGACTTATGCATAAGATCCCATGCAGCGAGTAGTCTCTCTAGGGAGAATCCTCAAATCTCCATAACCATTTCTCATGCATACATCAAAATCCAACTATTCATAGAAATAAGACATACATTTTGAATAAATGGATAGCTTTGATGTATTTGATCATTGCAGACCTTCCAGGGAGCTTGATCTCATAATTTAGAACCTTTTCTTCTTCATCTTCTCAAGTTTCATGGGTTTACCAACATGTACGCACCCTATACACTGTCAACTTGCGTATGCCTCAGTATGTACGCACCCTATACATAGTTAGCCCGCTTACACCTCAGAAACTAGGGTTTTTTAGTATTCATTGTAATTCTGAGAATTTTGTCATCAACCCTTCATACTACCTCATACTTTCGCAACTTCAGATGTATCAATGAGTACTTGCAATAATCCTCACACAACAAAATATATACAATGTGTTCAAGTGTGATTAAATGAGAGAGCCTTGCCTCTTATTTATACATTCATGTAGCATCCCACTTTCCTTATTTTAAAGATTTCTCCATTTACTTTATTATTTAAATCATTTCTTTTGCAAACACTTGACTTTTGGGGGCTTCTATATGACTCATGAGGGTTCTTCAACTTCATATGGCCATAACTCTCTTACCGTGAGGAGTTATGTGACGTTCCACATACCACTAGAAATGACATGATAATCATTATCCATCTAGGATAGTTTCACTGACAAATTCACTGAACTTAATCTCATTATTCCATAATTAAGCATGGGTTCTCTAACCATACTTATAGGATAACTCAATCCACAAAGTGTCTTCCCGTGAGGGATTTCACCATAAGGGGACCACATTGGAGTTCATCCATTTGTACTTCTAATCAACCATGAAAAGAAAATAATGAGTCATATTTACATGAAACAAACTTGGGTCCATTACCCAAACATTTGTGCTACAAGACTTTCTTCAAGGGTTGACATCAATGAAAACCACCTTAATCAACAATATACCCCTTTGGCATTGATGGAAACACTCTGATGCAATAATGAAATCATATCATTCATGCTTCCCTTGAAACCATCCCTCTATCCTCTGCATCTCTGTCACCATTTCTCCCCCTATAACCATGCCTCTATCCTATGCATTTGATAAATATCTCCCCTTTGTCATAAATGGAAAAGGTATATTTCCATCTGAGGCTGCTCCCCTGACTAAATTGTTCTGTTTATGGTGCTTCCTCGTGTAAATATAAGAAATATAAGATAAGCATTCAAAAGAATTCATTTTGGAGTATAAATAACTTTGAGTCTCTGGAGAATATACTCAAAGGCTTCTCGTGGAAGTGGTTTTGTAAAGATGTATGCCACTTTTTATTTTGTGCCCACATACTCAACTCCGATGTTCTTTTCTGCAACCTGTTCTCGTAGAAAGTGATACTTGATTGGAATGTGTTTTGTCTTGGAGTGAATCACCGGGTTCTTTGAGATATTGATGGCGCTTGTATTATCACAATAGATTGAAATGGGCTCATCATACTCAACCTGTATATCTGCCAGAGTTTGTTTCATCCAAAGAACATGTGTACAACATTTTGTCACTGCAATATACTCTGCCTTGGATTTAGATAAATATACTGATGATTTTTTCTTACTTAGCCATGATACTAAACACTCACCCAAGTAGAACATTGCTCCACTGGTGCTTCCTCGATCATCAATACAACCTACCCAATCTGCATCTATGTAGGAAATAAGTGATAGATCCTTTCCTTTTGGATACCACAATCCAAATTGTTTTGTTCCTTTGAGATATCTGAAAATCCTTTTCACTGTTAATACTTTTGATTCCTTTGCTGCTGCTTGAAATCATGCCAATTTTCCAACTTCCTACATTACATATGGTCTAGATGTTGTCACATATAGTAGGCTACCAATCATTGACCTGTATTGCCTATGATCTGTAGACTTTGAATCATCATCTTTTCTTAACTTGCAACTAGTTTGCATGGGAGTGATAACTGGTTTGCAATCTTCCATTCCAAACCTCTTTATCATTTCTATGATATACTTGGTTTGAGAAATAAAAATTCCTTGGTCTCTTTGATGTATCTGAAGTCCCAGAAAGAAGGATATTTATCCAAGTAATGACATTTCAAATTCATTCTTCATATCCTTTGCAAATTTCTGTCTTAACCTATCATCATCACTACCAAAAATAATATCATCAACATAAACTTCAATTCATAAAATACTATATTGGCTTACCTTGATGTAGAGGTTGGTGTATGCACTTCCTTTTCTAAACCCTTCCTATTGTAGATATTTATCCAATCTACAGTACCATGCTCTAGGAGCTTATTTTAGACCATACAAGGCCTTCTTTAATTTAAAAACATAATCTGCGTTCTCTGAGAACTGAAATCCTTCTGGTTGTTCAATGTAGACTTCTTCTTCAAGTTCCCCATTCAGAAAATCTAATTTTACATCCATCTGATACACTTTAATATTTTTGGAGCATACATAAGCTAAAAACAATCTGATTCCTTCCATTCTGGCAACTGGGGAAAATGTCTCTTCAAAGTCGATTCCTTCAACCTGTGCATATCCTTTACATACCAATCTAGCTTTGTTCCTTGTAACTTGTCCATATTCATTCAATTTATTTCTCTACACCCACTTTGCGTCGATCACATTCTTATCCTTTGGTGTTGGAACCAATTCCCAAGTGTCATTTTTCTCTACTTAATCCAATTCTTCATCCTTGGTCTTATTCCAAAATTAATCCTTGCCGGCCTCTTCAAAACAGATTGGTTCAATCATAGATGTGAGTGCTAGGTGTGTTTGTTCTGGTGAATGCATTCTTATTCTTGTCTCAACTCCTGCATATTTGTTTCCGATAATCTGATATGAATGATGATTCTTCTGTACTCGTCTGCTAGGTGTCTTTTGAGTCACTTGTTGAACTTGCTCTTCTACTTCTGTCGGATCCTCTTCATCCTCCCCTTCTTTTTCATCTTTTATTTCTTTTTCATAAATTTGTTCCATTGATTCATTTTCTTCTTCCTTTAATTATTGTCTACCTGTTTCATCAATTGTTATGTTGATTCTTTCAACAACTTTTTTCAATCTCAGGTTGTAACACTTGTATGCTTTCCTTGTACTTGAGTAACCAACAAGTATTCATTTGTCCACACGAGAGTCAAAGTTTCCCATTATGCCATCTTCTCTTCTGATGTAGCATTTGCTTCCAAAAACTATGAAGTGGTTTACATTTGTTGGTCTTCCTTTCCATAGCTCATAGGGATTTTTGTTATTATTGTTTCTGATCATTGTTGGTCCCCGGTTTTGACTATGTTCTATGCCCATACTACATACCATTGACCTCCAACTCTATGCCAGTACCACCCTTTTTGACCTCCTTTGGATATAATCAACACCCTTTTACCACTCAAAAGGGTCGCCTAAGGTA
>ML792221.1:20275-30598 GCA_009831015.1 Picea engelmannii | reverse complement strand
CTTTATTTTTAGGATAGCATTCGAATAAAGACTAGACGCTTGCCTGCACATACTGTGTATCAGCTCGAAGTATACCAACCCTGGTTTGACAATTTAGTGATTCAGGACACTTAAAAGCTACAATTTAGCAGCCTGACAATCATTACTCTATTTTGAATGTGAATTGTTGTATGCAATGCCTGTGTCCAAAAAATATCTGTCAATTTGGAATCCATTAGCATTTTCGAGCCATTTCATGTACTATCTCATTCTTTCTTTCAACAACTCCATTCTGTTGAGGTGTCCTAGAAATGGATAATTTCCTTTTTATTCCATGACTGTTGCAGTAGTCCATAAATTCCTTTTAAGTGAACTCTCCTCCATTATTGTATCTCAAGCATTTTATTTTTGAATCCATTTCATTTTCAACCATTTCCTTATAGATCTTGAAGTTTTCAAAAGCTTCTGACTTATTCTTGAGAAAAAAAACTGCATTCATTATTGTATAATCATCAACTAATAACATAAAGTATTTATCACCTTTTAAAAAATTTGTTGTAGTTGGTCCAACTAGATCAGTATGAACAATTTCTAGTGGTTTTGTCATTGAATATTCCTTTGATTTGAACCTGGTCTTTGTTTGTTTTCCTTGTTGACAATGCTTTCATAAAGTGTTGGTTGGTTTCATGATTTGGGTCATTTCTATGACTACTTCTCTTTTGTTGAATTTGACAAGGTTATCAAAATCTGTGTGACCCATTCTTTTGTTCCATAGCCAACTGTCATCTTCCTTTTCTAGATAACACTATTCACTTCCAATTTCACTTAGCACATATATGTTGCTTGAAGTTCTTACAGCTGTAGCAATCAGTTTTCTTGAACCTTATTTTCTTATCTCACACTTTTGTGATTCAAAATTAACTTTATGACCTTGGTCACACATTTGAATCACACTTAGAAGATTATGTTTAATATCTTGTACTAGTAGAACATGTTCTTCCTTTGTATTCTTCTTCCCAATTCCGACTGTTCCTTTTCCAATGATTTTAATTGAATCATCATTTATGAAGGAGATTGATCCATCTCTTTCCTTTATTCATGTAAGAAACGTGTCTCTATCACCTATCATGTTTTTTGAATAGCCACTCTCAACATACCAACCACGTTTCTTATTCTTAGCTTGTAGAGCGAGTGTGCATTCTTCATTGTTGTATTGATTATGATTTCTTATCCATGTCCTTTTCTGAGGTTCTTGTCTGTAATTGTTGTTATGTTGTGGTTCTCTAGGAGGGATTATCATTCTACAATCTTTGTCCATGTGTCCAAAGTTGTTACACTTGTAGCATTCCACTTCAGGGCTCAATGATTCAAACATGTTGTAACTTCTCTGTGTTTCACTAGGCATTCTTGGATAACCCTTTTGTGTATGACTTTCAAAGGTGTTTATGTTCTTGTTGTTAACTCTACAATTCACAACTTTATGTACAAAATTATTACATTCATAACATAAACCAAAAAAGATAGTTTGATACCTCGGAGTTGAAGATATTCTGAAAGGAAGCACTCTTATGAATCCTTTTTCTTCCTAAGACCTATCTATTTCTGTCGGTCATTGATTTTAAAGTCTAAATCTTCTCGGTGGAGGAGTATCCCTATAATTTTCTCTGTAAACTTTCCTATCCCCTTTGATTATTTCTACATATCTTTTTGGATATGTTTATTTTTATGTTGGTTTGGACCTTGATCCATTTTCTGTTTGATTGTATCCAAGTCTAGACTTGTCATGATTAGGCCTTTGACTGTTGATAATGTCATTCAAAACTTTTGAGCTATTTTGCATATTTTTCTTTTGAAGCTCCTTTCTTAATGTGACAATATCTACTTCCAAATTTTCAATGATCATGTCTCTTCCTTCCAACTGTTCTTTGACTGCTTCTTCAATTATTATATCTTCTTCAATTTGATACTTCAAATTTGTGATCATTTGTTCTAATTCCTGAGTGTCTATTTCTTGTCTAGTTCTGCTTGTAGCTTCTTGTTTTTCCTCTTTTTTCTTCTGATATCTTCTATGGAACTCATCAATTCCTCTTGGTAGTCAACTTCTACCTCTTCAATTTCTTCTTCAACTTCTTCATATTGTTCTTCGACTTCTTCATATTCTTATTCAAATTCTTATTTATCAGAGTCTTCTACTTCCATGAATAGAACTCTTTTTGTCTCACTGTCATTGAATTCATCTTCATCTGATGATGAGATGTCTTCTTTGGTGCATAAGTTTTTCTTGAAAACTTTGTTTTTGGTTCTTTTGCCTTTATATGTTTGTTTTCTTTTTGAGTAACCTTCATGATTTATCTTTTTCTTATGAGGACATTTGTTAGAAAAATGACCAATACCATCACAATTAAAACAAATTAAATGAATCTTACCTGTATATATGTTGTCGGTTCCCTTGTTTAGTATTTTGACAAAGTTAGCCACTTATTCATCATCTTCTGAGACGTCACTATTGCTGCTATGTTCATTTTCTTATTTCTTTCTCTTTTTCTTTGATCTTTTGGATTCTTTGAAGGTTTCTTCTTTTACATCTATATTTTCCTATTTAGTTCTCATTTCATATGATGTGAAGATTCCATGTATTTCATCCATGCTTATTGATTTTAGATATGTTCTTTATTCTAGTGTTGATATCTTAGGGTCAAATATCATAGGAAGAGATCTTAGTACCTTTTGAACAATTAAGAATTCTTTGATTTCTTCTCCCAATCCTATGATTGCATTTACTATTTCATCGGCTCGTAAGAAGTAAGTTGCAATGTTCTCATCTTCCTTCATTTTTAGTTGTTTGAACTGACCTCTGTAAGTTTGAAGCTTTGTTGCTTTGACTTTTGAATCTCCTTCATAAATATTTCGAAGTTTTTCCCAAATGTTTTTAGCAGATTTACAATGTGAAAATTTGGTGAATATCATTTCACCAAGACCATTCAGAAGTGCATTTGTGGCTTTGGAATTATTCTGATCGAGTTTCACTTGTTTTTGATAAGTTGGCGGAACTCCTGGTACTGTGGATCCATCTACAATTGATTGACAAATTTCAAATCCCTGTGCATGTATATATGTATTCATTCTTATGCTCCAAAATCCATACTTTTGTAAATAAAACTGTGGTATTCCATTTTTATACAAGTTGTTTCTCTCCATGATCTACCTTTAAGTGGTTAAACTAATTTCTGAAGGAACCTGCTCTCATACCAATTGTTGGATTACTAAGAGGGGGGGGTGGATAAGTAATAGAGGAATTGAAACCCTTTTAACCATATAATCCAAGTTTTATATCAGTGTAGCATTATCATCCAATAACTATAGAGAAAATAAGCAATGAGCAAATGAACAATCATACACATACACAATATACCAGTTTTTTATGTGGAAACCCAAAGTGGGAGAAAACCACATAATGTTTTTTCTTATATGTCTTTAAGAATTACATTCATTGGAAGCACCAACTTTCTTTGTTTTCTAGTTGCAACTGGAAGGAGGCTCCAAACCCCTAGTTTCTCAGGCTACAACCTGAGATAATCTCCAACTCCCCAATTATCTGGTTACAACCAGAAGGAGGATACAACCCCCTAAGTTCTCTGGCTACAACTGGAAGGTGGCTACAACCATCTGTCCTTTTCCATTCCAACCTCCCTGATGTATAAGTATAATGATGGAACCACTATCATTCTATCATTGTGAGATATACCACTGTAAAATTGTATCAACCTGTACCACTGACCTGTATCCAACCTATACAAATTTCTTGTAATCAATCTGTAGTTAAACTGAACATGTATCAACAAAAATACAACATGTATGCGACCTCTAGTGCTACAGCACGCATATGTACGTGCCCTATCTATTATGCAGTTTGCGTATGTATGTGACCAAACTATTATGCAACCTGTGTATGCCCTCTGAAAAACTAGGATTTCCTTTCTCTTGAAAAATTCTCACCCTTTTCAACTTCTTTCACATAGATTTGTAACATGTCACTGTATTCAGACTATAACTGTACCTTGTGCATGCATCCTCAAACATAACCTTTACCCAAACCATATATATATATATATATATTATATATATATATAGTCATGTGCCATATAGGTGTGTGTAATCATGAACACATATATTAACCCTCACATGATCTAGTAATCAAACCCTTTCTGATATTCAACCTCTCAATTTATCAACCACTTCACAAATACAAGCTCTCAACCATGTACCACAAAAACCCTAATCCATATGCCAAGAAATACAAGATGTGCCTCAACAAGAAGTATCAATGATAAATATACCAACACTATATTTCTGTAGATCTGACTTATGCTGAAGATCCCATGCAACCAATAGTATCTCTAGGGAGAATCCTCAAATATCCATTACCATTTCACATGCATACATCAAAATCAAACTATTCATAGAAATAAGACATACATTTTGAATAAATGGATAGATCTGATGTATCTGAGCACTGTAGACATTCCAGGGAGCTTGATCTCATAATTTAGAAACTTTGCTTCTTCATCTTCTCAAGTTTCATGGATTTACCAACATGTACGCACCCTATACACTGTCAGCCCACATACACCTTAGTATGTATGCACCCTATACACAGTCAGCCCACGTATGCCTCATAAAATAAATTTTTTTAGTATTCTCTGTATTTCAAGAATTTTCTCGTCAACCCTTCGTACTACCTCAGGCATTCTCAACTTCAGATGTATCAATGAGTACTTGCAACAAGCCTCACACAACCAAATATATACAATGTGTTCAAATGTGATTAAATGAGAGAGACTTGCCTCTTATTTATACTTTCATGTAGCATCCCACTTTCCTTATTTTAGGGAGTCCTCCATTTACTTTATTATTTGAATAATTTATTTTGCAAACACTTGAATTTTTGGGGCTTCTATATGACTCATGAGGGTTCTTCAACTTCATATGGCCATAACTCTCTAACCGTGAGGAGTTATGTGACGTTCCACATACCATTGGATATGGCATGACAAACACTATCCATCTAGGATAGTTTCACTGACACATTCACTGACCTTCATCTCATTATTCCACAATTAATCATGGGTTATCTAACCATACTTCTAGGATAACTCAATCTGAAAGGCATCTTCCCCTGAGGTATTTAACCATAAGGGGACCACTTTGGAGTTCATCCATTTATACTTCTAACCAATCATGACAAGACAATAATGAGTCATATTTACATCAAACAAACTTGGGTCCATTACCCAAACCTTTGTGCTACTGAGATTTCTTCAAGGGTTGAAATCAATGACAACCAACCTTAATCAACACCAATAAAAAATCTATGTTTTGGGTTATCCAAAATCACTAACATGTTGCCTTTTATTCCATAAAAGGCTTAAAATGAGATCATATTTAATGATTCTTGATACCCATTATTGTAAGTAAATTCAACCAAATGAAGATGTTCCTCCCACCTATAAGGATTATCCATTACATACATTCTCAACGTATCTTCAATTATCTTATTAATCCTTTCTGTCTTCCCATATGACTCTAGGTGATATGTTGTATTGAAATCCAAATTAATCCCAAATTCCTTAAACAATCCCTTCCAAAAATTGGAAGTGAGCTAGGGATCCTAGTTTGACACTATTTCTTTACGCACATGATTCGAAATGCCTAATATATAAAATTACTCTTTAAACACACATCAACATCTAACCTGATTCATAAATTATGATCATCTTGACTATTTGCAAAAACACATGCGAATTCCCTTATTTATCCAAAACTTCATTAACTAATAAATATAACTTGCAGAAATAAGAATGCCAAAATAGAGAGAAATAGAGACAACAAATAAAAAGTCTTATTACACAGTTTTATAAAGGTTTCACCCATCTTGGGCTACATCTTAAGGTCCTCTTCCAAATGAGATATCACTTTATTAATTCTCAAATGCTTGACACAATGATGACTTACAATGGAAAATTTGAAGACACCCTTCAATTATGATGCTCAAAACCAGAAATATAGGTCACCACTGAATTTCTCTTGAAGTTCTAAGAATACCAAGTATAAAATCGACTATGTTTTGAATAGATTCCCAAAACCCCCTTTGACATGCTAAATGAGAGATGGTTTTCATACAAAACAAACTCTACTAATATTTTAGTACATAATACTTTAGCATAGAACTGACATCACCATCACATTCCTTTTAAAAAACTAATAAAATGAGTATAAACACTCTATACTTTTCTCAAAGAACTCTATAGCATAAAAAATGATGAAAACCAAAATAATAATACCTCTTGGCATGCATTTCAATGCACATCTCTCTTCCTTGGCATGAAAATCTATGTCATGGAACTCACTCCAAGTTTTGGCATATGAGCCAACCCCTTGTGCCTCATTTTCAAAGGTGTGTGGTTTATATAGTGCAATTCAAGGGATTCAATCCCATGCTTGTTGTTAGGTTTTTTATAGGTGTCGGCATACACTTAAATACAGTTATTGCTGAATTCCTTAACAAATGGTGTGATTAGTGCAATGGTAGAAGTCATATGGTTAGGACATTAGAATATATGTGCAGAATTCAGGAGTTTGATTCCCTTTGGCCCCAATGATTTTTTTTTACCACTTAGCCAATATTGGCCAATTGGACGATGCCACATGGAATCATTTGATTGGTCCACCTATTGCACGGTCAACACCTTGTCAATGTGCATTCATCATAATTGCTTCAGTTGCCATCTCAACATCCAGTCAACATCATATACTCATTTTATTTGTCCAGTCACCTACCACCTTAGCATCCAGTCAGAGTCATATAGCCATATGATGTTTCCAATCCCCTGCCACATGTCTATCGTGTCAGTTGTCCATGCAATGCCACATCATGACCATATTTTTCCACATCAAACTTTCATAATATCACGTGTCATCCTTTCAACGATTCCATGTGGCATACATACAATGTCTTTATAGTCCACGAGTCATCTTATGGGTTTGCGATGTGTCCTGCCCTATTTGACTTTTTGCCTATTGGTCAAAATATTCAAAACATCATAAATTATTCATACGAAGTCTGTTTGAGTTTGTTCAAATTGGATTGGAAATATCTCGCTGAGCTCTATGAAATGAAATCATTTTCATTATCATTTGAGACTATCAATTTTTGAAATTTTTGGATCCTCCTGGATCACACCTCCCCACTAAAGATCTTTTGGACCTCCAAAAGTATGGTTTACTCGGCTACTTAGAGAGGATAAAGATTCCTTTGGTATCTATACACTTTGTTGAAATTCACTTCAACTGATATTCATTCTGGAACCGATCTCCATCTTGGTACTCCATCTTGAATCTCCATCGTGAACTTCCATCTTGGATCTCCATCTTGGAACTCCATCTTGGATATTTATATCAGAACTCCATCTTGGATCTGATATCCATCTTGGAACTCCATCTTGAATCTCCATCTTGAAATTCCATATTGGATCTCTATCTTGGAACTTCATATTGAATCTTCATCTTGGACCTCCATCTTGAATATCTATCCTAAACTCCCATATTGGATCTCCATATGGGATCTCTATATTGGAACTTCATCTTGGATATTCATCTTGGACCTCCATCTTGAAATTCCATATTGGATCACCATATTGGATCTCTATCTTGGGACTCCATCTTGGATATTCATCTTGGACCTCCATCTTGAATCTCCATCTTGAAATTCCATCTTTGATCTCTATGTTGGAGCTCCATCTTGGATCTTCATCTTAGACCTCCATCATGAATCTCCATCTTGGATCACCATCTTGGATCTCCATCTTGGAACTCCATCTTGGACCTCCATCTTGAATATCCATCTTGAACATCCATCTTGGATCACCATCTTGGAACTCGATATTGGATGTTCATCTTGGACCTCCATATTGAATCTCCACCTTGAAGTTCCATCTTGGATCACCATCTTGGAACTCCTTCTTAGATATTCATCTTGGAACTTCATGTTGAATCTCCACCTTGAACTTCCATCTTGGGTCGCCATCTTGTATCTCTATCTTAGAACTCCTTCTTGGATATTATTATTGGAACTCCATATTGAATATCCATATTGAACTTCCATATTGGATCTCCATCTTGGAACTCCATCTTGGATATTCATCTTGGACCTCCATCTTGAGTCTCCATCTTGAACTTCCATCTTGGATCACCATCTTGGATCTCTGTCTTGGAACTCATTCTTAGATCTTCATCTTGGACCTTCATCTTGAATATGCACCTTGAACTTCCATGTTGGATTTCCATATTGGATATATATAGGAAATCCTTCTTGGATATTCATCTTGGATCTCCATCTTGAATCTCCATCTTGAAATTTCATCTTGGATCACCATCTTGTATTTCTATCTTGGAACTCGATCTTAAATACAGATTTGATCTCCATTTTGACTTGATCATTTTGTTGTTGGTCATGCCATGGACCATCTTGGTTTCATTGTTCCTGTACTTGATGATGTATCTATTGGAGCCTCTAAATGAAATTATTATTTATTTCCTTCACTCGCCTCCCTGAAAGAAAAATCCAAACATGTTTTCCCAAGAATCTGTATTGTTTGACTTACTTATTTTCATGGTATTTACATAAAATATTTATGATGTACATAGCATAAATCATACATTTTACATGAAATTGAATCAACAACCACCCATACTTATTTTAATCTTTTAATAACTATTCTACCTCCTTGCTTCATACCAAGAAGACTATTTCCATCCTAATTTACAATAATGGAAGCAGAATTTAGAAGGACTACATATGCATGCTAACTTTTCTATTTACAAATGATAAAAATTAATGTTCAATTTTAGGTTTCTTCCCCAAAATGATAACCATAATTGTTCTGCTACAGGTCACTTCCCCATAATGGAATAGGCTCTCCTTCTTCTAATAGTATTGAAAAAAGTCTTTCAATTTTATGCCTCTGATGCGAAAACTTTGAGAACTGAAGGTGGATTTTGTCCATATAGTTCTTCAAAAGGAGTCATGTGAGTATTTGTATGGTAAGATGTGTGATTTATGACCATAATGGAATAGGGTCTCCTTATTATAATAGTATCAAAATAAGTCTTTCAATTGTTTTCCTCTGATGCCGACACTAACTCTGAATGCGAGAAATCGTTGGATCCAATTACATTTGGTACTAATAAAAATAATATAAACATGTATCCAAATTGCTTCATCCACTACCGGGTCACCTGTACCACCACCCTTTCATTCATTACCATTACCAACATTCCAACCATCATTTTCCCCCAACTATAAGGATTTTCAAGTCGTTGGACACCATTCCCTAGCTCTTTTGATACTTATTTCCACCTGAAGGGTTTTACCATCCCTTGTACAACCCATGGAGGTTTATCGCCACCCAACCCCACCATATTTCCCATCCCATCCATCCACAATGGTTGCACCTGTATGCCACCCACCCCCACCACCCTTTCCATAGCATCGATCCAAATTCATTGAACTTATATGCCACTCACCCCCACCACCTTTTCCATATCATTCATCCATAGTGGATGCACCTATATGCTACCCACCCCAACCACCTTTTCCATCTAATGCATCCACAATAGTTTCACACATGCGTGACCCAATAGTTGTCGCTATTATAGACCAGACTGTGGCATCCAACAACGTTGCCATAGTATATTTTTTCTCATATCAATTTGTACAACCGAGGGATCCACTTGCTATCAACTCTCCACTGTTTCTCGAGTTATTCTCAATGATATTATTTTTTGATGATTTTTTATGTATCATTAATGGAATTAATTTTATTATTTTTTGTTTAAATTTCATTCCTTTATCCTTGTAAATATTGTAGGGAGGCATCATTGAGATATTAGGGTCATGGAGGAGGGTAATAGCCTCACAATTGTTAGTATCATCTACGGTGAGTTTTCTTAGCTTGAATCACAAATTATCATTTTGTACGTACGTTAATTCATTGTGGAAAAAAATTGTAAGAATAGTGTTTATTTTTCCAGTATCCATAGCAATGAACCACTCTCAGGCACAAAACCACTCAAGGTGTTGCTTTGAGTAAGAGAAGAAAAATCAAGTTCTTGGATGCACCTAATAGTTGTGAGGGTGAAAGTGGTCAATCAGTGATCAATGAGTGTCATTTCGAATCTAGAGCACCATATGGAACTTTTCCATGTTTGGGCACTTGTTGTTGTTTTTATTTTGGGCACGATGTGCCATTTTGTAAAAAATGTACAGTTGAGATGATATATATATAT
>ML792221.1:0-20195 GCA_009831015.1 Picea engelmannii | reverse complement strand
ATTTCATGGAACGTGTTTTATCGATTGCAGTTTTTTTTTAATTTAATGTTGACAAATGTAGGGTCCTTAACTAGATGAAGGTGTTCAATAATGTACCCACATAAAGCTTCAGCCCATGGAATCATGTATACAGTTGTAATGATACATTTATCCTAAAGAAATCAGACTCAAAATTTATTTGTAGATATGATTTCTTAATCAAAATTACGAAATGAAACTTTTGGAAATATACCCATGTCATTAATAAATGTTCAACCTATAAAATTATGTATGGTGCTATAATTTTACTTTCCTTTTATAGGCCACCCATTTGATGATGTTGGATCAATTTTCTCTAGGAAAAGGAAATCAAGGTCTTCCTTCTTTTTTATAATTAATGAAATCTAAATGAAACAAAAAAAATAATCCGATTTCCCACAACATGAATTGATGGTAGACCCACCAAATAATCCTCAACAATATAATGAAAAGAGATAATGTAACCATATACCACACTGAGTCTCGTTACATCTAAATCGACTAACATATTTGTTGAGATGCTAAAAAATTTGCATGTAACATGTGATGCAAATTCATGCAACTAAAAACAATTTTAAATTCGTGAATTCATATTAATTAAGAATCAATCACAACATTTAGACATACAAGGAACATATTAAAGTGAAACATTTACACACAACATATAGAAATAAATAATACAAAACTTAAAATGAAATGCATAGAAATTAAACTCAACATTTATCATAAATAAACACAGTAAATATGAGCACTTGTCTTATTAAAACATACACAAACAAACTACAGAGGATGGACGTTCCACCTAACCATAAACTTGTTTCTCCAGTTCTCAACAACAATTCATCCCCAAGTTGGGGACATGAATAAAAAAGAATAATATGGTTCCCAAGGCTCACTATTGTCCCATCATAGCGAGATAATCTCTATGGCCATTCCAATCCACCAACTCTCTTTCCCCACAATATGCACAACCAAAAAAATGGGATCCCTTTCTCTCCCAAGCATCCCCTCAAGATATCCCACTTCCCTCTATGGCTCCAACATAGGTTGGTAAATAAATCTCCCTACCGAGGATTCCAAGAATCTACAACTGCAACAAGAATTCTCACAGCAACAATTACTTACTCACTTTGAAAATTTCTTTCTTAGGATATTACTCGTAGGTCTACATCATAATTCTCCATGAAATTACAGCTCCAACAAGCTATCATACATTCCCACTATGGCTACTTTATATATTTCATCACTCCATATACATTTCCTCTCTTCTACCCAATTGAAAAAAACTATTATCTATTCCCATTAGAAATTCCTTTTACCCATGGAAGTTGACTCTCACATTCCCTAATGTTAATTGTACTCAGCTTTATGTTCTCAATAACTACGTGAGGTGACTTTTCACACCAACCCTCTTACATGTATTCAATTATTAGGATTGAAATACTCAAAAGGGAAAATAGAAGGTTCATAAAAAAATAATTGAGAAAAGTGGCTTGGGATTAGTAGACATGAATAATTTCTCACCCTTACACCCACTACTATTGTGTAAAGTTATCCCCCACAACTCCCTCCATGTCCATATACAATCGATGCTACATTTTATTTTATTACTTTTGACATATAATTTTTACATATCACATTGCATTTCCCACAACCATACATCGTATTTACATTATACATCACTAAAATGGGGATTAAAAATGGGGATCTTGCATTGCCCTCTACCTACATCACTATATTGATATACATGTGGAAATTGTTTACATCATAGTACTTAACACTTACATAATTTAACAAATCTTGTAGATATTCCAACCAATAATATGTCATTTCCCCTCAACCATAAAAACCCAAGGAAGTGTACCCCATTATTTGGATTGAAATCGATCAAGTTATACCTCTTCCCTTACAGGGCTCTAGAATAGGTTGGAATGGAAATCTCACAATTGTGGGTCTAGGAAATATAGCTACCAAAATGGATCCTTTTGCACTTACATACACAAATGTATATTCAGTTTTCTTCAAAAGTTGCAAAAAATTACAGATAATCCTCATGTATGGTTTCCTTGTTCTCCCACATGGCATATTTAGGACCATAGCAGTTCCATTGTACCTTTACCATTATAATGGTTATGTTCCTAATAAATTTTACTTTATGGTCTAGGATGTGCATTGGCTCCACTTGAAAGTCCCATTCATGCTCCATGTGGATCATAATCCAATCAATTACATGGTTAGAACCAAGAAAATATTTATTCATTAAAGATACATGAATTACATTATGAATTCTCATGGATGCAAGAAATGCACAAATGTATGCAACTGGCCCTATCCTCTATAGAACTTCAAATGACCCATAGTATCTTGCTGCCAACTTTTGGAAACTTCCCAATCTCAGTGAACGTTTTTTAGCCGTTACTTTTAGAAACACATGCTCACCCAATTTAAGTTCCCTATGTGTTTTGACTTTGTCAGCATAACCCTTTTTCCTATCTAGTTCCATATTTAAATTATAACTTACCTTTACCATTTCTTCTTCCATTTCCCTTAGAAATTATGGTCCAACAACAACTCTATGTGTTGGGTTATCCAAATTCACTAGCATGTTACATTTTATTCCATAAAAGGCTTTAAATGGGATCATATTTAATGATTCTTGATACCCATTGTTTTTAGAAAATTCAACCAAATGAATACAGTGCTCCCACCTAGAAGGATTCTCCATTACACACATTCACAACATATCTTCAATTATATGATTGATCCTTTCCATATTTCCATCTGACTCTAAGTGATATGTTGTATTAAAATTCAAAATAATCCCTTAAACAATCCCTTCCAAAAATTGGAAGTGAACTAGGGATCCTGGTTTGACACTATTTCCTTAGGCACATGATTCGAAAATACTTAGATGTAAAATTACTCTTTAAACACACATCAACATCTAACCTGATTTAGAAATTATGATCGTCTTGACTATTTGCAAAAACACATGTGAATTCCCTTACTTATCTGAAACTTCATTAACTAATAAATATAACTTGCAGAAATAAGAATTCCAAAATAGAGAGAAATAGAGACAACAAATAACAAGGCTCATTACATAGTTTGATAACAGATTTCACCCATCTTGGGCTACATCTTTGGGTCCTCTTCCAAATGAGAAACTTCTCTATTAATGCTCAAATGATTGACACCATGATGACTTAGAATGGAAAATTTGAAGGCACCCTTCAATTATGCTTCTCAAATCCAGAAATAGAGGTCACCACTAAATTCCTCTCGAAGTTCTAAGAATACTAGGTATAAACTCGACTATGTTATGAACAGGTTACCAAAACCCCCTTGGCACGCTAAACTAGACATGGATCTCATACACAACAAATTGTATTAATATTTTCATACAAAATACTTTATCATAGAATGAACATCACCATCGCATTCATCTTAGAAAACTAATAAAAATGAGTATAAACGCTCTATACTTATTTCAAAGAACTCTCTCGCACAAAAAATGATGCAAACCAAAATATATGTACCTCTTGGAATGAATTTCAATGCACCACTCTCTTCCTTGGCAAACAAATATATGTCATGGAAATCACTTCAAGTTTGGCATACGATCCAACCCCTTGTGCCACATTTGCAAAAGTGTGTGGTTTATATAGTGCAAGTAAAGGGATCAAATCCCATGCTTGTTGTTGGGTTTTTTTTATAGGTGTTGGCATACAATTAATTACAGTTATTCCCGCATGCCTTAAAAAAATATGCAGTTGGTGAAATGGTTGAAGTCATATGGTTAGGACATTGGAATATATGCATGGAGTTTGGGGGTTCGATTCCCTTCGACCCCAACCATTTTTATACCCCTTAGCCAATATTGGCCAATCAGACGATGCAACATGGAATAATTTCATTGATCTACCTATTGCATGGTCAACACCATATCAATGCATAGTCATCCTACCTAATTGAGCTACAACCTCAACATCCAGTCAGTGTCGTATAGATGCGCCATCTCTCCAGTCACCTACCACCTCATTATCTAGTCAGAGTCGTACAATCACGTGATTTTTGTTGTCACCTACCACATGTTTGACATGTTAGTTATCTATCCAGTGCCACGTCAAGTCCGTATTGTGCAACATCAACCTTTGGTATTTCCACATGTCATCCTTTTAGTGATTCCACTTGGCATCCATACAGTCTTTGTACATTCCATGTTTCGTCTTATGGGGTTGCCACATGTCATCCCCTGTTTGACTTTTTTCATGTTGGTCAAAATATTAAAAACATCATAACTTCCTCATACGAATTCTATTTTAGTATGTTCAAATAGAATTGGAAATCTCTCATCGAGCTCTATGCAATGAAATCATTTTCATTAGCATTTATGACTATCAATTTTTTAGCATTCTGGATCCTCCTGGATCACACCTCCCCACTAAAGAACTTTTGGACCTCCAAAAGTATGGTTTACTTAGATACTTAGTGACGATAAATATTCCTATGGTCTCTATACACATTGTTGAAATGCACTTCAAATGATCTCCATTCTAGAGCTGACTTCGTCTTCGTAATCCATCTTGAATATTCATCTTTAACTTCCATATTGAAAATCCATCTTAGATATTCATCTTGGAACTCCATCTAGGATCTGAGCTCCATCATGGAACTCCACCTTGAAATTTAATATTGGATATCTATCTTATAACTTCATCTTGGACCTCCATTATGAATCTCCATCCTGAACTCCCATATCGGATCACCATCCTGGATCTCTATCTTGGAACTCCATCTTGGATCTTCATATTGGACCTCCATGTTGAATATCCACCTTGAACTTCCATCTTGGATCGCCATCTTGGAAATCCATATTGGATATTCATCTTGTACCTCCATCTTGAATATCCATCTTGAACTTCCATCTTGGATCTCTATCTTGGAACTCCATCTTGGATCTTCATCTTATACCTCCATCTTCAATCTCCATCTTGAATATCCATCTTGGATCATCATCTTGGATCTTTGTCTTGGTACTTCATCTTGTATCCTCATCTTGGATATCCATCTTGAATCTCCATCTTGAACTTCCATCTTCCCAAGAATCTATATTGTTTGAATTGTTTCTTTTCATGGTATTAAGAATAAATCTTACATGAACATGTCATTTACATAAAATATTTATGATGTACATAGCATAAAGCATACATTTTACCTGGAATTTAATCAACAACCACCCATATTTATTTCACTATTTTAATAATAATTCTACCTCCTTGCTTCATACAGAGAAGACTATTTCCATCCTAATTTACAACAATAGAATTTTTTTTTACAAGGACTACATATGCATCCTAACTTTGCTATTTACAAATGATAAACATGAATGTTCCATTTTAGGCTACTTCCCCAAACTGATAACTATAATTGTTCCACGACAAACTACTTCCCCGTAATGGAACAAGGTCTCCTTCTTCTAATAGTATCGAAAGAATTCTTTCAGTTTTCTTCCAAAACAAATATCAAGTTTAGTAAAGTACTAAGCACCACTTAATTCATCCAAGAGATGATCGATGATGGGAATGAGAAATTTGACTTTGATGGTGAGTTTGTTGAGGGATCGAAAGTCTAGACAGATGTGCCAAGTACCTTATTTATTGATTACCTTAACTACGGGAGAAGAATAGGGGATGGTAATATGGAGTATAACACCTGTGGCGAGAAATTATTGAAATTTTTTAACAATTTCATTTATTTGGGAAAAGGGATGACGATAAGGGAGAAAATTGGCAGGAAGAATGCATGGGATGAGTGGAATGGAATGATCATGAACACTGGAAGAAGGAGGAAGTCCTTTGGGGGTGGAAAAAATATATTAGTGTTTGGAGATAATAGAGTGGACTTCATGATGCACTGAGGGTGTCTCAATTTCTTGAATAGAATGGAGTTGGGAAATAATGCATGAATGGCCTTTTTTAGGATCTTTTCCATTTGATGGGGACTGATGATCTTAGGGGAGCCCGTTGTAATTCCTTGGAACTTTTACTGTTGGCCTGCCTATTGGAATTGCATGGTTTATTCCTTAAAATCCATGATGATGGGACCAAGAGTATGTACAACCATTTCGCATCGAGAACAATATCACAACCACCCATGTCAATAGAAAACATATTAGATTTCAGGTTGTACTTTCAAATTTGGAGACACACATTTTCACAACACCCCCCACATTTCATGGAATCTCTATTGGAAATTATGAATTGAAAGTTGTTGACTACATGGACATAGAAATTGGTTTGTTGGTCAATGCGATGATGAATAAAATTGTGATTTCTCCCACTGTCAATTAATATTATGATCTCCATATGGTTAATGTATCCAATTAGATTGAGGGTTTCGGGAGCAAAAAAACCAGTGAGAAAATTTACTGAAATTACCAGTTCTAATTCAAGGGGGTTAGAGGGTGGAGTAATATCATTTGGCTTGGGAAAATATTCCACGGGGGTCTAAAACTCTTCTTCAGCAAAATCCTCAAAGATGGACATAAAAAACTTTCATTCCTTGCACTTGTGCCCCGAAAAATATTTTTCATCACAATAGATTCCATTGAGTTTGTGTTCTAGAATTTCGACCCTAGTTAATTTCGAAATCTTGAGAGGAGTGGGAGTAGGGGTAGGGTTTTTGGGTCGAGTGTGAGGAATAAAGGGAGGTTTTAATTTATGGGAAGAGACAATCTGTTTTGCTTCCTTGGCATGTTTAGTACCTCCCAACCAATTCTAAGGGCGATCCATAAGGACCTGGGAGAGAATTTCATATTTGAGGCCACTCATAAAACCTTCCCAGAAGAAGGCATCAGACATGCCCTCCATTTTGAAAGCCAAATATTGAAAGGAATAGATAAAATCTTCCACTATGCTAGATTGTTTCAACTTGCTCAAACAATCGAGATAATGGGTGTCAGTGTCAAAGCATTTGTATAAATGTACAAAAAATTGTGTCCAAGAAACATACCCTTGGTGTGTCTTTCTACGCCACTATCACCATTTCAAGTGTTCTAGATCCATATAGAGAACACCATAATGAAGTTTTTCCAAATCATCAGTAATGCCATGCAATGAGAAATATTGTTCCATTTGAGTGACCCAACCTATGGGATCTGATCCATCAATTTTTTTCACCTCAACTTTGGAATGGAGTTGGAATGAAAGGCCATATTATGGGAAGATTTATCACCTTCATAGTGTGAAGGTTTCTCAAGAGAGGGAGATCCATGGGACTATTTTAACCATTGGGTAAGGGAGGCCAATTCACCCTTAACATCGACCAATTTTCCCGTAACTTTGGCCCCGAAGGATGTCAAGTGGTTATTGGGGGAAACACGTTCATAGTTCAGCCTCTAGATGCCTACCTTTCTCTATTTGGATTCATCTTACAGGTGGAGGAATTCTTGGTTGCAAGTGGTGGTCATGGGGGAATGAGTGGTACTGAGGAGGGGGAGTGGGTCCACGAAAAATAAATAAATTGAAAAATGATATATATGACTGTGTTCAGGGTGAAAAGAGGAAGACAATGGGATAGGTGTCAAATAATGGTGTCCAAAAGGGGTCGAGTCCACAGGGAAAAAAATTCTTGAAAATGATAGGTACCACTGTGATCAGGATGAAGAGAAAAATCCAATGGGATAGTCTCAAATATTTTGCGCTTAATTACCACTTGTAGTTCATGTTTCTATGCTTCCATGATTGCATATTTATGTGCTGAACAATAGATCACAGTGTTAATATGCCATAATATCTCTCTACCATGAAAAAAAAATAACCCACAATTTTCTTCCAAGGAAAGTGCTTTGATACCACTTATAAGGTACCATATCTATTATAATAGTAGAAAAACATAAATATGGTAGAGAATAATAGCGAAACAACACAATAAATGAAACCACAACACCAAAATAATACCTTTATTGATAAGAAATAATGTTCACTTTCCTTTTCGATGGGGAAACCTCCAATAGAGTAGCACTCTATTACAATAATTATCAAGACAATAATTCTCATTCCCTCAAATCCTATTTATACTAAATATATCTATCACGAGAAAAATCTAGAGGAAGATATTCTAGAATCGAAAGATTCTATGAGGTCTTCTTACATTTGACTTATTCTTCCTTATCATTACGTCTTATTAATATTGGACTTTATTAAATGGAAAATATATTATTCTACCTACATGAGGGGTTAGATAGGTTAGGTTGCTAACATGCTTCTCATCCTCGACGTATTGTAGTTGCATTTTGAATTGAGTGTTCTTTTTCAAAATCTGTCGATTCATGTCTTTATGAAGCCTTAATTTCATTAGAGATGTGCTCATGGTGACCCTTTGCAATGAAGAGATTTATTCTTTCAAACAAGGATTCTTCAAGAGTTCCTTCACCAAGCTTGATTTTGGACCTCGTAATCATTCACTTGAAAATACATGTCAAACCAGCTCTAATACCAACTTGATTAAAAAATCCTTAGATGTCAAATTACTCTTTAAACACACATCAACATATAAATTGATTCATAAATTATGATCGTCTTGGCTATTTGCAAAAACACATGTAAAATCCGTTATCCAAAACTTCATTAACTGATAAATATAACTTACAGAAATAAGAATGTGAAAATAGAGAGAAAGAGAGACAAAAAATAACAAGGCTCATTACACAGTTTGATAACAGAGTTCACCCATCTTGGGCCACGTCTCTCGGTTTGCTTCCAAATGAGATACTTCTCTATTAATGCTCAAATCTTTGATACAATGATGACTTAAAATGGAAAATTTGAAGACATCCTTCAATTCTACTGCTCAAACCCAGAAACAAAGGTCACCATTGAATTCTTCTCGAAATTCTAAGAAGAACAAGTATAAAATCGACTGTGTTCTGAAAAGGTGCCCCAAAGAACCCCTTTGGCACACTAAATGGGAGATGGCTCTCATACAAAGAAAACTATATGAATATTTTTGTACACAATACTTTAGCATAGACTTGAAGTCACCATCATATTCCTCTTGGAAAAATGAGAAAAATGAGTATGACCACTCTATACTTCTCTCAAAGAACTCTGTGGCACGAAAAATGATGCATACCAAAATAGAAATAACTCTTGGCACACATTTCAGTGCACCGCTCTCTTCCTTGTCATGGAACTCACTCTGATTTATTTCAAATGAACCAACCCCATGTGTCACATTTTCAAAGGTGTGTGATTTATATAGTGCAGGTCAAGGGATCGAATCACATGCTTTTCATTGGTTTTCTTATAGGCGTTGGAATAAACTTAAATACAATGATTCTTGCACATGCCTTAACTGATGGTGTTGTTGATGCAATGGTCATATTCATATGGTTAAGACATTGGAATATATGCACAGAGGTCGGGGTTTTATTCCCTTCGATCCAAACCATTTTTTACACCCCTTAACCAATATTTGCCAATCGAAGGATTCCATGTGGCATCATCTGATTGGTCCACCTGTTGCATGGTCAACACCATGTCAGAACATAGTTATCCTACCTACATCATATGCCACCTCAAAATCTAGTCAATGTCATATAGCCACATCATATGTCCAGTCACATGCCACCTGTCTGCCACATCAGTTGTTCGTACAGGTCCACATCACTACTGTATTGTGCCACGTCAACCTTTCATACTACCATGTGTCATCCTTTCACTGATACCACGTGGCATCTGTACAGTTTCTGTATAGTCCACGTGTCATCTTCTGGGCCTTCTATATGTCCTGTCTTGTTTGAAAATTTTCTTGTTGGTCAAAATATTCAGAACATAATAACGTATTCATACGATCTCCATTTGAGTCCATTCAAATTTTGTTGGAAATCTCTCGTCGATCTATATGCAATGAAGTCATTTTCATTAGGATTTGAGACTATCAAATTTTTAGCATTTTGGATCCTCCTATATTATCACACCATGTAACATGGAAATTTCCTTTATATAAATCTCTACAATATCGACTGCCTTGTGAGTCATTTTTACTGGAATAAGATTTACATCCTTTATAATATTTTCCACCACTACCATGATGAAATCATGTCTCCTTTCTATCCTTAGAATATTGGCAATGAAATCAATTGTAACAAATGCACATTTCCATTCATGATTGGGAAATGGTTGTAACAATCCTACTATATGTTTTTTCTTAGACTTTACCTTTTGGCATTCCATGCAACTAGCAATACAATCAGCGACATATTTCTTCATATTGATCCAAAAGTATTGGCCTCTTATAGCTATAATTGTTTTATGATACCATGGATGTCCAATGAATGGAACACTATGCATCTCATTTAATACTAAATTTATCAAATCCTAAGAATTAGGAACACAAAATTTGGTCATGTACAAGAGGATTTTATCCTCTTCCAAATTGTAATCTTTATATTTCTATTGTACATTATCTCATAATAATATTTATTTAACTTGTGCATAATGTTGGTCAGTTTCGATAGATTCTAAGATTTTGTCTTTTAAATCTTTCATGCACATACTAATGGTTGTATTATGCATTTTATGCACCCTTTTTATGAGTGCATCAACCACTTTATTCTCCTTTCCCTAGATTTTCTTTATGTCAAAGTCATATTCGCTAAGAAATTCTATCCATCTAATTTGTCTGGAATTTAATGTTAGAATTCAAAATAAGTATTTCAAACCACTATGATCTATATTCAATCTGAATTTTCTTCCCATGAGATAATTCCTCCACATTTTTAAGACATGAAATATGGATGCCAACTCTAAGTCATTGGTTGCATAATTTGTTTCATGCTCGTTAATCTTCCTTGACTCATAACATATGACATGCCCATTTTCTATATAGACTCCACGAAGCCCTTCCTTTCATGCATATGTGCACACAACAAAATCTCATTTGGATCTACAACCTTTAATATAGGTGCACTAGTTAATAAATACTTCAAGTGTTCAAAACTCTCTTCACACTTGGTAGTCCATTCAAATTTTATTCATTTATTTTGCAAGGATGTGATTGGGTTTGAAATAGTGGAGAAACCCACAATGAATCTCCTATAGTAACCAACTAGACCCATAAATGATCTAACCTCTCAAATATTCTTTGGTGTTGGTCAACTCCTGATTACTTCAATCTTTTATGGATCCACTACTATGCCATCCTCTAAGACAATGTGACCCACATAATGGATTTTATTTTGATAAAATGTGCACTTTCTCAACTTGGCATACAATTGGTTCCCTCTCAACACCTATAGCACCATTCTCAAATGATGTTCATGTTCCTCCTATTCCTTGGAATAGATAATAATATCATCCTAGAAGACAATGAAAAATTTATCCAAGTAATCTCTCAACACTCCATTCACCAAACACATAAAATTAGTTGTTTCATTTGTCAACCTAAATGACACCACTACAAACTCATAATGTCCATAACTTGTCTAAAAGGTTATCTTTCTAATATTTTCTTCTAGAATTCTCAAGACAACTTTGGAGAATACATTTTCTCCCTTCAACTAATAAAAAATATAGTCGATCCTTGACAAAGGGTACTTTTTCTTTAATATAATCTTGTTTAGTTGACTGAAGTCAATATATACAACCTTAGAGTCCCATCCTTTTTCTTCAAAAAATGCACCAGTGCACTCCAAGATGAAACACTTGGGCTTATGTACCACTTATTCAACAACTCTTCTAGCTGCATCTATGACTCGTTCAGTTCTAGTGTGATCATTCTTTGGGTTTTTTGCACATTGGGGAAACTCCATGCATTAATTGAATAGAGAAATCAATGTCTCTCTTTGGTGGAAATCCTTACAATTCCCCAAACAAGTCTTCATATTCCTTCAACACTAGATAATCTTCAAGATTTGACTCGTTATCCTTTATTATCTCTTCCATACAGGTTGCATATATCTGACACCCATTCCTAAAACATATTTTCAACTACAATGTTGAAATCTCTATAACATATATAGGTATCGAAATACCATGCACCATCTTGAAATTCCCTTCCTCATCAAGGCATGTGAATGCCTTGCTATAGAAATATAGGATAGGATGATGCTTTTCTAACCAATCCATACATATTAATAAGTCATATGAACCAAGTGGTATGATATTCAAATCCTCCTTAGTGCTAACTCCCCTCATTTTAATTGGGAAAGCCTTCACAATTTCACTAATTTTATTCTTAGTTCCAATGGCTAGTTGAATCAACCAAGAATTTTAATGCTTACACCTCTTCAATTTAAAAATTTCAACTATATTTGGATCTATATATCTATTACTTTCTCTAGAATCAATCAAAATAGCTATGGGATGATTACCAATCTTACCTTCTATCTCAATCATGTGAGACTGGTATTTTGTTTGTTTGTTTTCCAATGATGCATAAATCCTTGGCATGCTCCTGCCCATATCATCCATTATATCACCTCCCTAGATGTTATTCAAAATCCTCATCCTATCTCCTTTGTGAGCGAAATATTTATGCAATTCGTCTCCTTCACATCCCGAACACTTTATGGGCTATTGTCTTTGCCTCTTCCCTAAATAATTTGTCATTTTATGTGCACCTTGTGTCAATTGTTCTTAATGATGTGATTGAGAATTGTACCTAATGAAAGGTGACTTGAGTCATTAATTTATCTGATCCATATTACCTCTCTTCTTATCATCATAGTCCTTTTGAAAAGATGGCCTTCCCTTGTTCTTCTCATACAAATATTTGGTCTTCCTCATGGCTTCTTCCAAAGTCTTAGGCTCATCAAATTGGATTTTATCTTTGTAAAATGATGGAAACCCACTCAAGAACCTATGTATTTTAACCTTCTCATCCTTGATGGAGTTCACATACCTCAGAAGCTCTAGGAATTTCTTCTCATACTCCTCCATAGTCATCTTTCCTAGCACAAGATCAAAGAATTCTTGCATCTTCTTGTCAAAGTAATTCTCTAACATACAACTACTATAAATATGTCCTAAAATGATTCTAGGAGATCCTCTTCTCATCGATATGCTTGACATTTTTTAGCTAGTCCCACCACATGGAATCCTTCCCCTGAACATGATATGTGGAAATCCTTTCATCTAGGTTCGATGAAGAATTATGCGGTTGGAATTATTTTCTCATGCCCAACAACCAAGCTTCAACATCTTCACCCTTTATATGATCTGCACAAAATGGTGGTGGCTTTGTCTTCTTGATATCTTCATGAAAAATATCTAACTCTGGCCTCCTCCTCTGATGTTTGACATGGAGCACAATTGGGTTGTTATCTGATTTTCAATGTGCATGTGCTCTTCTGGTTAAGTATCCTGGTGAATGATGATGTATACTGGAACTATTGGATTTCTTAGATCCCTTCTGGTCATCCTTCCTATCATGAGATATGGATGCTTCTACTTGTCTTTCATTGGTTGCTTGTTTTGTGACAAAATATTTATTGGCTTTACTTTGAAACATATTTAGAATCTATAGTAGTTGAGTGTTAATTTCCTAATATCTTATCAAACTTCAATTGTATGTTTTGTATCTATGCACGTCTTTCTACAAGATTCCCATAGTCGCAACCAAATTTGTCGATTCTAGTCTACTTCTATGTCCATTGGATTCAGTCTTAGAATTTCTCGGGCTAATATGTAACATTCTGATCTCATTCCCATTCTACAAAAAAATTGCATGTAACAATTACTATTAGAATGATGCATATTGTAAAACATTTCATTAATTAGGATACATGTCATTCTTCATCTGAAATTATGAAGAGTATGGATGCACCAAATTAGATTACGATTATTTAGAAACATTCTCCTCTAAATCATCTTTCCAACGAATTTACTCATGCCTCATTCTAAGTTTTGAGTTAAAAGTTACAAATTTATGAATTTTTCAATTTCCACTAAATTTTCTTGTTCTCACTAGTGCAATCTAGCTGAGAGACCATTCTTTTCCACCCGTAGAAGAGAATTTGTCAAGCATCAAGAAAATGTTTATATAAGGAACAATTAGGATTTATGATTTTGATTAAACAATAAATTTCATACTTGAAATATGATGCTCCATTCAAATTATGTATAAATATGGAATTGACATCTTTGCACTTTTTACATTTTCTCCAAATAGGGAATTTTTTAGCCAAAACTAGTTATCTCCCAAATAGTGCAAAACCAGGAAAAAAAATTCACACAAAGGTGTCCATATTTTTGAGAAGGTAAATGTTGACTAAATATTCTTTTCCATATTTCTGTGTCCATATTTTTGAGAAGGTAAATGTTGACTAAATATTCTTTTCCATATTTCTGATTAGGAGTCCAATTTTCCTCCTTCAAAGATTTAAAAAATCCACCAAAAGTGTCCAACAATTGTCGTTTTTGGATTTTTTTTTTAGCCTCCATTCCAAACCCTTTGGAATTATGCCAAAATCCCAACTCGTTATATTCATGTCTTCATTTTTTACACACTATGAAAAATCTATCAATAACAAATCCATTGTCAAAGAATTTCACCTTATTCTTTAAAAACCACTAATTTTCATTTTCTAGAAAATTTAAGCAGAAATGACTAGTCGCCCTCAATGGAAATTTTGAAGGATTTATTATTGTGCATGTACCCTTTAAATTTCATTTCATTCTAAGTTAATTTTCTCTTGTTATGGCCAAAACAAGTTTTTGGATCTATATGTTTTTTATAAAAACCACCATCTTGTTGATGTGGAAATCTTGTTGGCATGGCATGGCACATGGCTACTAATGTCCACATTTCATCCCCTAAATCAACCATGTCATCATACTCCTTCCCCTTCATTAGAGATCAACTTATTTCTTCTATTAGCGACTTTAACATTTCTCCTATCAGTGGTTGATGAAATCTCTCTATAAATGGTCGAGAAAATCCCTCTATCGACGGATACAAAATCCTTGTATTGGAGATTAACATAATCCTTCTATCAGTGATAAACAAAATAATTTTATCGGTGGTCAGTGAAATCCTTATTTTTCATTGATATCTGAAAAACTTCCATTGACGATCTTGGAAAAACTCCACTTTTCGGTGAGCTCCAAAGAAATCTATCGAGGATCTTGGAAAAACTTCACTTTTTTAGTGAACTCCGAAAAAATCCATTGGTGATCTTGGAGAAACTACAATTTTTTAGCGAACACCCAAAAAATCCATTGCAAATTTTAGAAAAACTCCACTTTTTTGATAAAATCCTAAAAACTCAATCAATGATCTTGGAAAAAATCCACTCTTTTAGTGAACTTTGAAAAACTCCATCGACGGTCTAATTTTTGTCTTTTCTGAGAGTTCATAAATTCTTCTTCGGAGACCCGAGTTTTCTCACTTCTTCGAACTCTAGATTCCTTCCTCAACAACTTGAATATTTCTTCTTATATAAAATTAGATTTTGTTAGAATTTTTTGTCATCGAGGACAAATCTAGGCAGTGGATCTCAAGATCAAACACGATCTCGATCATTGATTCATAAAAATTCATGATGTGAACCCTGCCTTCTGCCACCCTGACACTACCACTATGGTTATTTTCATTCCATGTCATGGGTATGTTCCACGTCATCATCTAGAAGGATTTTTTCAAAAATCCCCAATAATTATAATCTTCAAAAAATTAATAATTCAATTTTCCAAAAAGAAATCGATAGAAAATGTTTTTCTTTTTTCTTTTTGGCCACCATGGGAACTCTGGACTTAGCTTCTCGTGGCCAAAATTGACCCTACACCTATCAATTCAACATCCATTTTCCAAATTGAATACATATTTCACCCAAAATTTGGGAATTTCACTCTAAATTTCACCATTCTTCCCAAATTTAACATAGATTGTGACTTTGAAATGACAAATTTGTTAAATCCATGGTGTTATTTATCCCATATGGGTTTGGTGTTGAACCAAAATATATGATACCTCCTTGTAACGTACCCACCTCCCACACTAAGTCCCACTACCTCTAAACCGACTAACATATCGATTAAGATGTTGAAAAAAGTGCATGCATCATGTAATACAAATTCATGCAACTAAAAAAAATAAAAATTCATGAATTCATATTAATTAAGCATGCACAAAACAATTTAGACATACGAGGAACAAATTAAAATGCAACCCTTAGAAATAACATATAACAATAAATAACAAAAAACTCAAAGTGAAACACACATCAATTAAACATACCATTTAACAGAAATAAACATAGTGAATATGAGCACTTGTCTTATTAAAAATTACATAACTAGATACATAGGACAAACATTCCACCCAACTGAAGACGTGTTTCTCCAATTCTCAGTAGCCAGTCACCCGCGATATGGGGCTATGAATCCACAAGAAGAAGGTGGTTTCTAAGGCTCATTATTGTCCCCTCGGAACAAGCTAATTCCTACAATCATTCCAATCCACTAGCTCTCTTTCCCCTCAACCTACACAACTAAAGGAATGGGATCCCCTTCTCTACCACACAGTCCCTCAGCCCATCCCACTTCCCTCCAGGGATCCAACATAGGTTGGCTAGGAAATCTCTTTGTCGGGGACTCCGAGAATCTACAGTTGCAACATGAATTATCACAATAGAAATTGTGTGCTCACTTTGCAAATTTATTACCTAGGATCTTAATCATAGGCTTACATCCTAATTATCCATGAAATTAGAACTCCAACAAGCTATCATACATGCCCATTATGGTTTTATGCTATCTTTCAACACTCCACACATATTTCCTCTCTTCCACTTAACTATAAAAAAACAATCTATTTTCCCTTTCAAAATTCCTTTTACCCATGCAAGTTTACTCTCACATTCCCCAATGTTGATTGCGATCAAGCCCATGATCTCAATAACTATGTGAGGTGAGTTTTCACACCAACACTCTTACATGTATTCAGTGATTGGGATTGAAACAATGAAAAGGGCCAATCATACAAAAATATTCAGAAAGGTGGCTTGGGATTAATAGACATAAACAATTTCTTCCCCTTTGACCCCCTTCTCTTGCAGAAACTTAGCGCCCATGAATTTGTCCATGTTCATATTTAGTTGACTATACATTTTATTTTATTACTCTCGATATACAATGTTTACATATTACATCACTTGGATCATAACCATACATCATATTTACATTTTATATCACTAAACTAGGGATTAAAAATAGGGATGTTACATATGGTTAGCATAATTCAACCATGAGAAATATTGTTATATGAAGTAACCATTGAGGAACACAAAAAATCGGCATAAGTCAAGTAAGATAAATGTCACAATGTTGCATAACCATTGAGTAACATATCCTTTGATGAACATCACAATGCAACATAAGCCTTGAAAAACAGTATACAATTCAACATAATTCCACCAAGATGAATGTAACAATGTGCCATAACAATTCAGGAACATCACAAATGTGACATTACCCTTGATGAATTTCGTAATGTGACATAACCATCAAGGAACATAGAAATTCAACATGAGTCAACCACGATGAATATCAAGATGCATCATGACTATTGAGGAACATCACATTCAAGCATAGCCCTAAAGGAATGTCACAATGAATGTCATAATGTAACGTAACCATTGAGGAACAAAACACAATAGAGATAAGCATAAGATAATGAAGATAATCATTGGGAAACATCATAATTCAATATGACATAACCCTGGAAGGGCGTCACATTTTGACACAAACATTGAGGAACATAGCAATTAAAAATAAGTCAACTATAATGAACATCACAATGCGACATTACCATAGTAAACCATGGTAAACATAATCAACATGGTGAACCATATTCAACCATGGCTAATTATGTCCATCAATGGTCAACCAAAGTAGATCATAGACAACCTAAGTCAACCATGTTTACCCATAATCCAACATGGTCGAACATGGTCAACAATAATAAATAAAAGTCAACCGTAGAGAATCCATAGTAAATTAAATTCAACCAAGGTCAACCATAGTAAAACAAACATAATTCATAGTCAACCATAAGTCAACCATAGTAAACCAAAGTCAACCAAGGTGAAATGTTGTCAACCATGTTCAACCACACACAACCATCGTCAACCAAAGGTAACCATAGTAAAACATAGTCAACATGATTATCCATAGTCAACATGGTCACCCATTGTCAACCATAGTCAAACATGGTCAACTAAATTCAACCATAGTCAATAATAGTTTAACATAATCAACAATAGGCAATCATGGTCAACTAAATTCACCCATAATAGACCATGGTTTATCGAAGTAAATCATAGTCAAACAGAGTCACACATGATCAACCATATATAACCAAAGTCATCTATGGTCAAACATAACCAAACATGGTCAACTATAAGTCAACCATAGTCAACCATAGTTTAACATAGTCAACCATACTAACATATCATAAATATTCCATTATTAATTATATTAATATCTTAATTCACAAATCTAGGAATCCTCCCCACACACATTAGTTGTTAACTAGCACAACCACATAATTAAAAGTGGTTGATATGCATTGTTTGGTGCCATAAGTTTAGAAAGGGGGAAAGTGCCGCATGGATGATTTTAGGGGCTAAATTTCTATTCGCTATTTTAAAAATGATTCGCCCAATTTCTAAAGGATAAAATTATTTTACCTTAATAATCGCCAAAATTTTATAAAAACTATATAAAATCTTTAGAAATTTGAATATTTTTACAAAAATATCGCCAAACATTTATAGTTGGCATATGAAGGATTAGTAAGATTTGCCAAGGTTTCTACATTTAAAAATAAATTTCCATCCTTAAAATCATCCATCTTGCACTATTGGCATATATGAACCACTTTTAATTATGTGTTCATGCTAGTACTTTGTCAATGAAATTAGTAAAGATGGATTTATGTATATATTTGTGTGTGTGTGAAGATGGATTTATGTTGATTATATATATATATATATATATATATATATATATATATATAATAAATGGATTCATCCTGCTGAAACAAACACCCTTGGAGCATTCCGATTATACAAACTTAGCCACTCAAATCTAAAGATCCAACCATTACTCACAAGATTTCGGGCAAAATCAAATGAAAAAAATACACTGAAAAAGGCCAAAAGGTAGAAGGTTTAGACTAGGATTTTTTTAAATCTATAAGAAGCTTTCACTTAGAGGAACTTAATCCCTCTCTATATAAAGTTCATATCTAAATATTTTTTTTATTTAAAGTAGACATTAAAATATTTTATTTATGGCCCATATTGAAATATTTTTTTAAATGTTATAAGTAACTTCATATTAAGCATTGAAGGAATTACACATCTCCCTCATTTAAAAAAGAAAAAATCATCTATTAATAGAATGATTTTTTAATTTTTTTTTCTTTTAATTACTTTATTTTTCTATATATAATTATTAATAATTGATATAAAATTATTTTACTTTCAATTACTATATTTCTATTTTAGTTTCAAATTGTGAACGCTTAAAAAACAGCATTTGAGAGTTAACGCATAAAACACAGCAATTTGTAACTAAATAAGAATACAAACAATGACATTAATATGCCCGGATCTTTGTTACATAATAACAAACAATTGGTAATCAAAATTGACATGGTGATTTGTCACTGAATAAGAATACAAACAATGGCATATGCTGGGAACTTCTAACATATGATCAAACAATTGGCGATCAATATTGACCGAACAAATTAAATAAACCATAAAAAAATAGTAAGAATGTCCTCTATCTTTATAGTCGATCGGTATCCATAGCAGTTGTCCTTAGCATTGCGGAAGATCTACCGGGGGCGACTCGAGACTCAGAAGAGAGTTTGGTCCATTATTAACCAGAAAAACCATCGCCAACCCCCATGTTATGTGCGCGTCCAAGTGGCAGTGCATCAGCCAAGCTCCTGCCATAAATAATCACTATCAACATGTGCCCAGTATCAGGGAATATAAGAGACAACGCAGAAAGAAAGAAAGTGTAAATTTTGCATACCAGGATTGTCGGCTACGAATCTGATGGCAGCCCAGCCATTGACTGGAACGTTGACAGTGTTGCGCATAGGAGGATCGACGAGGTTGAACTTCTGAGGATCGTTTTGTGGATTATAATTACCAA
>ML792220.1:373992-400387 GCA_009831015.1 Picea engelmannii | reverse complement strand
CTTATTGGATACATTGATAATGATTGTGGAGGCAACATAGATGACAAGAAAAGTACCTATGGGTACACATTTCATTTTGGAATAGGTATAGTGTCATGTGCATTAAGGAAGAATCCCATTGTGAGTCTTTCTTCATCTTAAGTTCAGTACATCGTAGAAAAGCACATCTTGTCAAGTTGTTTGGATGAGAAGAATGTTAAAATATTTGTTACAGGAACAATAGGGACCAACTACAATGTTTTGTAATAAAAATTCTGTCATTGCGCTATACAAGAATCATGTGTTTCACAAGAAAACCAAGCACATTGATAGAAGGTATCATTTTATTAGAGAATTGGTGAATAACAAAGAAATTTGTTTAAAGTTTTGCAGGTCAAAAGAACAAGTTGCATATATATTTAGAAAATCTTTGGCAAGGGATGCATTTTAGAAACTGCACAGTTGTCTAGGAGTCGGAACGGTCGCAGATATTTGAAAATTCATGTCAATCCAAATTTTTTATTTAAATTTTGTGTTTTTTAATCCCACCTACTTATAATTAAGGGGGGGTGTTGGAAATATTAATTACAAGTTACGAAATTTATGCTTACGCCGACTTTGTCTGTCATGGAAAGTAAGATAGTTAGTAATTCAAACATGACAAGGAGGAGTGTTAGCATGAGCGACATTAAATGAGTCGATATTTTATATTTCTTGAGATCTGTTATGCAGATAGAGTCAGTTGAATTTATTGTCGTCTTAAATGTTTGAGTCAGTTCACTTCTATATGAAGTCTTAATCTTAGTATATATATGTCTCAGTCTGTAGGTAGTTGGCATGGAGATAGAGAGTGTGTTAGTTGATAGTTATAAGCAACAACATCTTGGAAGAGAGTCAAATAAGTTTGTGACCACAAGCTCTATGTTTCTGAAAGTCTGCAGAAGTTGTTGGAGCCGAAGCTTGACATAGTTTTGTATTTTGTAATTGCGCGCAACATCCAAGTTGCTAATACATTAAGATTATGTGTTGTTGATATATTTATGAGTTACAGACATGAATGATTTCAGTTCTAAATTATGTTGTGTTCAAACACCTTGAAAATATATTCTCTTTGTTTCTAAACAAGCTAAAGTTATTTTATAAGTTCTTGAATCTGCACTGAAAGTATACACGTGAGTTTATGTACTAAGAATAACATAGTGTTAAGTTTATGACAAAGAAATTATCTTGTTAAGTGTTATCATCAAAGCACACAGTATATCGTGCAGTCTAGGAATTGTGCGGTAAGTCCTGAGAGCTCAGTGACGAAGAATCTAACCGTGCGGTCTTTGTGACCGCGTTGCACTGAGAAAAGTATGCACACTCTAGATCCAAGAAACGTTCATATTGTTTTACTTAATGATTAAGTAATATTGTTTTACTTAGGGAAAATTTTAATGTCCAAAGGAAATCTTTCATTATTGTTGGTTAATTTCTTGTCTCAAGTTTTAGTTTTCAATACAACTTTTATTTTCTTAAAAATTCAACTTCTTGTTACATTTATATTTATTCATTTTCCACCAATGTAGAATTTGGTATTTTTAGATGATTTTGATTTGATATTATAGTTGTTTTTTCTTCATTATTGTTATAAAGGCTTTTTAGGTTTCTTGAGTTTATCCATTCACATAAGTCTCTCTACTTTTTTTTTATATTGCCTAGACCTTCCTTACCCATAATTTATACCACACTAGATCTATATGTAGTTTAGTCTAAACATTCTATTTTTTATATTTTTTTATCCATTTTGCTCAAAATACAGCTTGAAATTTAGAGGAATTTTTTATATTTTTTTATCCATTTTGCTCAAAAAACTACAAAGAGCACAAGGCATGGAAAGAGGAAAATTTTCCAAATCTATCTCGATGATGATTGCTAAGAAAACAACCAACAAAAAGACCATCTTATCAGAGGAATAAGAGGAAGAATAGTCACCATATTATGGTTACATAGATGCTACAATGAGAAATAGTTTAGATGATCAAGTCACTTATGCTAAATTCTTCTCAAATCATTGTTATGAGTAGTAAAAGATGATGGAAAAGTTGATGACCCAAAGTTTTCAAATATATACAACCTGGTAATATCATCAATAATTATAGTTGCTTGGACATTCTTAGGATATTTTAAGTCCTTGATTACAAACTGGTGAGGTGAAAACTCTATTATTTTACCTCATTCACCTGAATGATTGATTTGATATACCGATACAATATTGCAGGAGGGACTTGGAACACATAATGCATCATTAAAAAGACCAACATCTAGTTGAATTGTTCCATACCCTACAACACTAAGAGATCTATTATCACCAATAAAATATTTTTTGTGTTACATTCATTAAGAGAAGAAAAATGTCTTTGTCCTTAGCCATATGATAAGGTGCTCCAAAATAAGTAATTCATTGTTTAGAAGGAGAAATAGATGTTGAATTGAAGGAGAAAACAAAAGAAAAAATTTCATGTCCATGGGAAGTAGAGTTAAATGATGAAGAGTCGAGATTGAGTTGTTCGTATTCATTATTTCTTGTAATACTTCTATATTATTAAAACATTTAGACTCTATATGACCATCTCACCCACAAAAATTGCAATGTCTCTCAAACTTCTTACTTTTCAATTTAGTTCATTTGTCACCATTAGGAGTAGGAGTTGGCTGAGAGGGTCCAAGGCTTTCATTTTTCTTATTTTTATGAGGATGTTCCTTCTTTTTATGCTTGTATTTATCCTTTTGTTGTTCTGCTACTTGGATTTGTTAGACGTACTTGCACTACCAATCACTCCAAGATGCAAGAGATTACCTTACATTCTAATCAAATAATCACAAAAAGATTCAAGAGCGAGTTATTTGTAAGAATCTTGTATAGCCTCACTAATGGAGTTAAAAGTAGATACACAAATAGAGCATGCAATACCAAGATTAGCAAGAATAGCATATATACATTAGTCGTCCTTACTTGGTATGTTACATTCTTCAAGTAAAATTCTCAGTGTTTTGAACTTAGATATATTGTCTTCAATGTAAGAGAAATCACTGGGATTTAAAGAAAACAATTGTGTTTTTAGTTGGTGTCCTTGAATCTCATTGTGTTTACCAAATATGATTTCCAACTTTACTCAATTTTCATCTATTTTTTCAAATCCTTAAAGGTAAAACTGCAAATCACTAGAGATGGACATTCTGATTAATCCATGTACTTTGTCATTTTTATTATCCCATTTGGATTTCTTTGAGGTATTAGTGGAGGTAGATTCTTTTCCAAAGATAATTTGATAAAGTCATTTACTTCATAGTACATCCTCCATACGAGATTTCCATGAAATGTTTTTTGAACTAGTAAGAAAAAAGATCGCTTAGATTAGTCATATTAAAATATGTAGGTAAGATGGATTCAAAAGTCGAAATTGACCATTTCAATGGAAATCTCTATAAAAAAAAATAGGTAGTTTAAAAAAGGGGCATTGAAAAGGGACTGTCAAAGTTATTCCATTTTCAAATAAACATAAAAAAATAACCAAAATGTCACATGGTAGGTAGAGGTTGGTCCATGTGGTGATGATGTGGTGATGGGTGCACAATGAGGTGGCTGAGTAAAAAAACAATTTCTCCCTTCTTCAACTTTCCGTATAAGTCCACTTTTACAAATAAGTTACTTTTATTATAAGTTAACCATTTTTATAGACTTAGTGATAACAATTTTTAAAAAATAAGTTAAAGTTATTATATAGTGAAATGCACTTTACAATAAAGTTATCTAATAACTTGAAGTTGCATTAACTTTTTCAAAAAGTAATTTAATGAAAAGCACTTGAACTCAAGACATTTTATTTAATAAAGTGACTTTGAACAAAGTGAGTTAATACAAAAATATATAACAAATGTTATAAAGAAGAAGTTTTTTTTTTTTTTTAATAGCATTTGCCTTGAAGTGAAGTGTGTGCTTACTACAAACACCCTTTTTCATGCTTGCAAAAATTTTCAACATAATTTCACACAAAATACAAACAAAACTTTGAAAAAGAAATTTGAAACTTGATAAGCTCAATGTTAGATCTCAATTATTTTACCCATAAAATATTTTCTCTATTTCCGATTTGATAAGATTGCATAAATCTCAGGGAAAAGAGCATATGCAATATATAAAACACTTTCCACTTTGTTTCTACTTTTGGGGGATCACACAAGGCACAGAGAAAAGAATATATGGATATTGGAAAGGTAGCAAACCTAAAATATAAACAAAAAAAAAACTGAAATATTAACATAAAGTAAAAAAAAAAAAAAAATTGCAATGAAACAAAATCTTTTTAATGTCAAAGGAAAAGTGTTTACAATTGAAATAGGCACTTTGTACGTAATGGAATGACTCTCTTAGCTTATAAATTCTCAAAATAGTAGAAACAAGAATTCTTTTGATATATACAGTGACAAGTTTAGGTTCTCAATCAACAATGGGAGGGGGTGTTCATATAATCTCTAATACCATGTTCGATAAACATGATATTTTTATATAGGTCGAACATCTTAAGAAATTACTCACACAAACATATCAAAGATTAGTACACCAGTGCATTATGTGGTTAAAACCGTCATAGAGGGAAACAGTCCATGACCCCAACCAACGCGGCTACTTGAGGCAATATATTAATACAAAAGGAAAATATTTTACATATGAGTTTCTGACAATCAATCATCAAGAAACAATTATCCATGCTCTTTAAATATAGATTATGGACCAATTTGATATTAAGCTACATATCCATATAACCATTAGTTGGATCACTTTATGTCTAGAACATATGGTGACCATTGTATTGGATAACTACAAATTCATAATAAGAAAACAAACTAATGAAACACACTTTACCTAAAGACACATTAGGCCAAGTTGATATTAACTAACTCCCAAGTATCTAAATATCCTAACATAACAAATATTGATACTTTTTGGCCCTATATTTAGAATTATTAGATAATTTCCCTCATACACATGTAATAGAATTTATAATAGTCCAAAAAAATGTAAAAAGGGAAAAGTAAGTTGACTTTCTAGTTCTTTCAAAAGAGTCATTTTCAGTGAATGCCATTGTCAGTGTTTACATCTCAACATAGTGGTTGGAGGTTAAAGTAGGGAATTTCTTCGACTAGTGATGATAGCTTTGGGTTTTGTTAATGTCTAAGTTTGATAAAAATACAATTTATGTGATACAAGAGTAAAATAGTGTTATTTCCTTTGTTATTTGAAGAATTTGAAAAGTGGAAACATAATAATGGAGAGATAAACCTACTTTAAATTCAAAGGAAATGAATGAAAGTAATGAAAACCTCCCCCATCCTCATCATGGTTACATAGACTACTCCAAAACATGCGCACATTCTTGTTTAAAAAAGGACATGGGTAATTTTTAGGAGCATTACAACATGAGATGCACGTTGCTATTTTTTTGACATCAACTTTATTTGAAAATCCTAAATTTATTGAAAATTAATAAATAGTTTTTTTTTATAATTTCTATATAAATTTGTGATTCATATTTCAAAAAGTGTATTTAAAGTGTCCATTATTTATTTTTCCAATTTAAAGTTTTAAATTAAAGTGCACAAGCTCGTATTATAATTTCTATATTTCTTAACTCAAAAAGTTATTTTGAATTCTTAATAAATTTGAGATTACGTAAAGTTTTTTAACAAAAAATAATAATTTTGTATTTTTTATAAAATAATTGAGGTTTCATAAAACTTTTAATTTATATTTTAAATTTGTTTCTTACCTATTTTTTTTCCAATAGAAAATTTGTTCGAAATTATATTAGTGTATAATTTTTTTTACATCTGCAAGGATTCTTGATCAAAAAGCATATCTATGTTGCTTCAGTTAGTACTCTTTCTATCACAAATCCAAAAAGGCTTAACACTAATGTGTCTCAAATACTATCCAAAATGATCTTTACAAAAGGCAATATATCTTAGAGAAGGCTAAAATATTAAAGGTTCATCTCCTCAAAAATATTTCAAAATACTTTGAAACCATGATCCAACATCCTGAGCCAACTCATAAACATGAGAAATTAAAGAAGTTTTAAATGTGAAAGTGGACCTGTCGTCCCATTTTCCCAAGTGAAGTAAGTTAATCTTCCTTTCGGCTCCAGGAGGGGTTGTTTAGAAAGTTGATCTACTTCCTTGTTAAATTCCCTGAAAATATGATGAAAGCTAATTTCATGGAATATAGTAGTCAAATCCTTGGTTCTGCACTTCCATCCTTCGATGTTGATGGCATGTAAATTACCTTTATGATTTAACCAATCTATAATCACCTTAGAGTCCCCCATCAACTGTAACTTTGGAATATTCCAATGATTTGCAAGTGTTAGAGTGACCCATACCCCCATCAACTCTGCTTTTGTATTTGTTCCTTCCCCACAATTGATGTGCCATTTGTAAACATTCAAGTCTGGAATTTTAGTGACTCCCCCAGCTCCACAAATCAAGCCACCTGTTATAGACGCCCCATCAAAATATGCAGTAGTATAACCCTCAAACTGTGTGATCGAGCACATTCTTTTGGTGTTCAATGTTCGTGTTTGTGGATGGATGTTGAGCGCTCCTAGTGTCTTATATACCATTACCCATACCGATGGATCTTTCTCATCAAATATTACTTCGTTTCTCTCAAGACAAATATTCCAACAGGTAAGTGCAGCCATATTTTTCGAAACATTCTTGTCTTTTGTCTAGAAGGCTATATAATCATTAAAGGAATTTCCAGCCCAAGGTTTTTTAAATTTTAGTAAATAAGAAATTATGGCCCAAATTGTCTGAGTGAAAGTGCAGTGAAGGAATAGGTGGTTGATATCTTTAGATTTTTTTTTGCACAGAAGGCATATACCAAGTCCTTGCCAACATCGTTTTTGTAAGACTTCCTAGGATAAAATCCTATTTTCAGCTGCCATTCAGATGAATAATTTAATCTTCAGCTGGAGGTTCCATTTCCATAAATTTACCTTCCATCCACTCCAGATTGGATAATCCTATGTAGAAATGAGTGCATAGTAAAAGTTTTTTACAGTTATGTTTCCAGTGGAGTCTCCTCCCGTCCAGAGTAGAGTATCATTTGTATCATGGAGCGATACACCAACACCAATAAGTTCATTACAATAGCTATCCCATTCGGATGCTAGAGTTCCCAATAAGCCCAAATCCTCGTTGCTTATCCATGACTCAGAGAAATTAAGGGGATCCCAGGAAATAGTGGATTGAGCCAAAACAATGATCCTTCTTTGTTTTAAATGAGAGATAATCACTTCCGAGAAAAAGGATCTTGCATCGATGCCTAAGATCTGATCTCTACCAATATTAATGAGATGTCTCGAACCTGGGCACCAACTGAGCCAGTGGGTTATAACATGTACAGATCGCACTAGACTAGCCCAAATTCTAGAGGCTGAGCAAATTTTATGAGATGTTAGCTTGTACCAATTGATAACTGTAATGTTTCGAAAATATTTATCTCTTAATACCTTATGCCAAATGTCGTCCTTTGTTAGAACCCACCAAAGAGTATTGACAGTCAAAGCCGTGTTAAATAGAACAAGGTTTCGGAACCCCCAACCACCATTTTTCTTAGGTCTAGAAAGTGTATCCCACATACATAGGTGGAATTGTTGAGTATCTTTATGACCATTCCAGAGAAAGTGAAACATCAATTTTCTGATCTTATTTAAAACCGTGCGTAGAATTGTTTCCATCAACATCCAGTAAATGGGCTGACCTTCCAGCACAATTTTAACTAGAATGTATCTACCACCCAAAGAGAGCCACTGGTTGCACCATAAACGAATCTTATTTGTTAATTTGACAACTAACCATTCTCAATCTTCAGCCCTATGTGCGCCAGTCTTTAGAAAGTATCCCAAATATCTGAAGTCGAACAAGAGATCACTAAAGGTATAAGGAAGAAAGTTCTTTAAAGGAGCAAGTTCAACATTCGAAAGGCCTTCATAATTAACAATAGTCTTTGATTGATTTACCATTAGCCTAGATGCTTTACAGAATAAACATATTATTTTGTCAATTTCCCACCATTCTTGTAAGGTAGCCCTCGTCATAATTAGAACATCATCCACAAACAATAAATGAAGAATATTATACATACGAGATACTTTTATACCTAGAAGAGTGCCTTCACTGATGTTGTTTTTCAGTAATAGACCGAGACCCTCCATAACTAGGATAAAGAGCAGTGGAGATAATGGACAACCTTGTCGCAATCCCTACCACTTCTGAAAAAATCAGTAGCCTCACCATTAATTAAAATTGAAAAGGATGATGAAGTCACGCAACTCATGATCCAGTTTGTCTCCTGGATCCCAAAGCCCACTTTTAATAGGATCAATCTTAAAAGTTCCCAAGCAATACAATCATACGCCTTCCTTAAGTTCAATTTTAAAACCAGAGATTTTAATTTTTTCTTCTTTATGCTGTGTAAACTTTCATGAGCTGCGCCAATAACATCTTGAATCCTCCTACCTTGTAAGAAACCCAACTGTTCATCAGGATAGTGAACTAGAAAGTATCAGTTTGATCCGGTTTGAAATGATTTTTGATATCACTTTATAACACAAATTGCACAAATATATCAGGTGGAAATCAACAAAGGTAGCAGGTTTATTAGCCTTCGGAATCAGAGTCAGGAATGTCGAATTTAGGCTTCCCACAATAGAGCATAGCCTTCTCGATTCCTCCACCATATCGAGGAGATCCTCACCAACTAAATAAAAAAAGAATGTAAAAAACTCAGTCATCCAACCATCCGACCCTGGGCTCTTATCTCTTTTGAATTTAAAAAGGACATGCTTTAATTCCTTCAATGTAACATGGTTGAAAAGTGTGCATGATTCCTTGGCATTTAACATCCAGGGAAAAGCTCAATTATTTTGACTTGTTCGATAGTATTTGTGGTAACCGGAGCTTTATAGAAATTCTTGAAATGATGAACCGCTTCCTCCTTTAAGGCTCCTTGCTCTGATAAGTTAAAGCCATTTCCATCAGTGATCTCCCAGACATGTTTTCGGATCCTATTGTGGCTAGCATAATTGTGAAAAAACTTAGTATTATTGTCCTCGCTAACCAACCAAATAGCCCTGCTATGGAGTCTCCACTATTCTTTTGAACCTCTTAATATATTGTTTCTTTCGAGTTCCAGCTGCCGGAGAAGATTTTCTTCTTCAAGATTTGATGAATCGTCGACCAGTCGCATAATTGAGTCCTTTGTACCAGATTCTAGGTTCCTCAAATTTTCTTTGTTCCTGGCCATACTAGCTTTATACCAGACTTTTGTATGAGTCTCAAGAAATTTTAATTTCCAAACCAGTCTTTTTTCTCTACCACCTTCGGATAAGAAGTTTGGATCCTTCAAGATCTTATGTACTAAATCCAAATAATCTTGCTCATTCAGCCAATGGGCATTTAATTTGAAAGGATATGCCTTGTAAAAGGGATGAATCTCCAACTGTAAAAGGACAGGAGAATGATTAGAAATGAATGGAAACTTGACACATGACCTATAAATTCCCACAACAGATAATAACTCTTCAGAAACTAGACATCTGTCCAATCTCCTAGCTACCGGTTCATGACTAGAACGTCCGTTTCACCATGTAGGAACCAATTTAGCTGGTTTAATTTCTGTCAACTTTTTGGATAGAAATTGATCACTGTAAAAATCATCTAACGATCCATGCCAAGTAGATTCTCCCTAGAACTCATCCGAGGAAAAGATAATATTCAGATCTCCAGCTATGATCAAATTCTTGATAGACAAAATACCACTATCAGCCACCGACTGCCATAAGAGTTTTCCATTCGTGCACAGTCCATATATATTAAGCATAGCTATCTCTCGCTTATCTTTATAACACATGCATGTTAACAGAATACCACCAATAGTAAAATAGGGAACTATTTCATATAAATTAGGATCCCATGAGACTAATAAGCCCCCCAAAGTACCCATAGAATTTACAGCACACGAAACCCAGGAGGGGCGCAACACATGCATGAAGTATCTTTCTTTCTGAGCAGTAACCAAAGTTTACTGGATAAAATAATTTCTGGACGGGAATGATCCAAAAGTCGCCTAACAGAGGTTGCTTTGAGGGTGCCTCCAATCCATCTAATATTTAAGGAAAGTAATAACATCACTTAGCCCGTGCCAGGGCTTTCATTGCTCTAAGAGATCCATAATCAGTGGAGGAAGGGGTAGATTCATCAAACTTGGAAGATAATACTGCCATTTTTTTCGAGGTACTTCGAGTCTTTATAAGAGAATGTTCTATGCCAAATCCCCTTGACCAGACAAATTCTTTCCCAATCCCCTCAGTATGTGACCGAGAGGTATTTTCCCCCGAGTCCAATGAAGGATCAATTATAGCCTTCCCCAAATAGGTCGGCAACTTAATGGTATTGTTACTGTTCCGTATGAAAGGGATCAAAGATTATAATACCGCACTGAGGGTACGATCTTCCTCCTCTGATTCTCTATACCCCGACTCCACCAATGTGTCTAACTTCTCTGACGACGAGTGGCCAGGGGTAGTTACCTGAGCCTAAGAGCTACAAAGATGAGGTAAAGGGGACTTAAGTGGCTTTGACACTGGGATATTAGGAGGACCAGGAGGAAGTAATGGTAAAACCTCGGGTACTAGTACAGGGGAGGGATTCAAGTCGAGTGAACTCGTCGAAATCTCCAAAGGAGGTTTAATAGTAGCAGTACCACTCTCAGTGCGTCCCTTAGTTACAATAGTAGATAAATGTAGCCAATGCAACTTTTCCAAAGCGTCCTTTTCCTAGAGCGACAAAGATGATTATAAAGCAGGACACAGATTTTTTAACTTACCTATAAGAGACATCGGAGGCTCCACCTGACTATCTGGCTCAGGACCATAGTGTATAGGATCCCAACCATAAGAATTCACTTATGTAACATATTTAGGTGGTGCTCTTTGTAAAAGTGAGTCCTCTGATGTTTCTTCTGGCACCTTACCATAACAATCGCAACAGAGGTGGCCTGTGCAGCGACACCGACTGCAGCGGAAAGGTATTCCAAGATAGTCCATCCCTTGAGTATAATGGTTCCCACGCCATTCTATATCTAACACCTCTGGAAGCCCTCCATGAATATCCATTTCCACTAAAATTATGCCCATTTTTCTCGAAAAATTCTCCAAAGTCTGTAAATCCAGTGAAATAAACTTCCCCAATGCATCTTCAATCGCTCTCAGGGCTCCTTCGTTCCACATATGAATCAGTAAACCCGACAATAGTACCCACAGGTGACGGAACTGAAAATGTTTCGTCGTCGGGTCAAAGGCCACCCTCCAACGTTTGAGCATTAAGTTGCTTCCCCCATGAACCCAGAACGAATTTAGCAACATCCATGCATCTTCCAGGGTTCTACAAATGAATCTCATCCAAGCCTTCGTTAGAAAGAGTACATCCGGCGTAAAACCGAGGATAGGAGCCCATTGTTTATCAATCCAGGCCGATATTGTCCCTTTACTCAGATAGGTATAGGAAAATCTATTGTCCCTTTACTCAGATAGGTATAGGAAAATCTACCTACCAAGCCAACACCATTTTCCTTACCTTCCTATTTGCCTTCCACACTTTTCTCCGGACACCAGCCGAGTTTGGAGTTTTATGAGCTTTCCTCAATCTATCCGACGAGTATACACTCTTATTGCCCAACTGTGTATCACGAACCGTCGATAGACCATCCGCTGGAAATGTAAGGCCATTTGCTGCAGGGGGAAATGTATTATGACTAGAATAAACCGAATCCTGGGTGCAGGTAAGACCTTGAGCAGATGTCAGGTTCGATGTCATAATGCCTGGAGCGATGGTCAGATCAGGAGCGGTGTGGGTTAATGGGCCAAGTACACCACCCATTGAATCGATCTTCGTGAAAAGACCCTCATGATGCCACTCGAGCTTGGCCTCAACATTCATTAAATCCAAAACGTTTTTCTCTATGTCAGCAGTAGCTGGAGTTTCCTAGACAGGAAATAAATACTGAAAACTGGGCCCAGGATCCCGAAGAAGAACTGTCCTGGAAACGCCAGTGCTAAATGTGGTAGCCGTTCGTAAACTAGTCACAGTTCACCCGGAGCCTAATCAACTAAGAAACAAACTAAATCTATCAAACCTCTAAAACATAACTGGGATAGTGAGTAGCGCACTACTCTTTGAAAAAAAATCATCGCCCAGTTCCGCCAAGAATGGCAACAGTCCATCCTCACAAAAATGCTACCCAGTATAAAGTAGTCCAGCCCAGTAGCAGGAGTCCGCCATTGTTGAAGCTTGTCCATCCTCGTTTCCCGCCCAGTTGCAGAGTCGCGCGAGTTCAAAACCATCTACCAAACCAACTGATAACGAATCAATACCTAATGATAACGCATCAATACCAGATCCCCGTTAAACTTATCAACATAATCTTAAAGAGGTACTATATGTATCGACTCTCGGAGGACGTTGAGTTCACAGGGAATCTTCAAGGTTGGTAAACAAATCTTTATGATATCTATTTAAATTTGTGATTTGTGTCAGGTCCACATTATTATATTTAAATCCTCCAATAGAAATATCAATTTTAATATTATTTAAATTTTTAAATAATATTTAATTTGGAAAAAGTATTCCAACATTAATATAATATAAAATATTTAAATGTCTATTTATTTATTATTTAAATTTTTATATTAAAAAAATATTAAAAATACAAGTATTAGAACAACCACATTATGAAGTTGATATAAGCATACCAAGTCATAAATCTTGATGAAAAATAGAATTATCCATTTATATCAATTATTATCATTTTTAAAATGTGGTTGTTCAGTGACTAAAGCTGTAAGGGTAATACTATTTTTAATAATGGTTAAAATTTATTTTTAAGCTGCAATAATAATATAATAATTTTAAGTTCCCGATTAAGATAGACATCAAATTGATATATGAGACCATTTAAATTTTTGATCTTTTAAAAAGAAATACCTATTCTTAACCAATAATACCCACTCAAACTGCATTCTAAATATTTTAGATATTTTAGTGAATAATATTATTAAAATATTTAATTTAAATTACAATACTTTTATTGAAATGTAATATTAAATCATGTTTAAAACAGATCTCAAATTGGAAAGGAGATGCCATATGATACACCCAAATACGTTGCAGTATCAAAATGCTTTTATACTTAAAATAGATGAAAAAGATCTGAAAATGGAGTCTGAGTAATGATGGGCCAGACTTCGGGCACCCTTAGCTTCCTAATATAGATGATATTTCCCGACATTATATTTAGATGATATTTGATCCACTTATTCCACCAATGTAACTGATACTCAAATACTGTGCGATCTGCGTACGATCAGTGAATGTATATGACCACGGAACTCTTTTGTTTGCTATTGCTCCAGGCCCGTCACATTGTTCTGGGCGCCCGACCCACTCAGAGTTATGAATGGATTTTCTGCAGGGATAGTCAAAATTACTTGTCCATGAATAAATTGCTAACCATAAAACTTGTTAATTGCTCCTGCTAATATCTCCCAACGTTTGTTTTTTAACCGCAAACCATATTAAATCAAAGCCCTTCAATTTGTGTGACTAGGAAGAATATTCACTCTTGAGTGAATCTAAGAATATTCATTTTTGAGTGAATCTAGTTCATTTATTCCAAATTCCTCATTAATCTGTAAAAGTTGTCAATCGATATACTCTTCGGAATAATAAAATATAAAAATGAAATCTACTCTAACAAATATCGTTTCAGTATCTGTAGGATCAGCCAAGGCCTTTGCACAGATCTAACGTCTATAGCGAGACTTGAGACTTGAATATATATGTTCATCCAGCGTTCTTAAGAAGAGCTTTTGCATAACTTATTATGTTTATTGGGAAGGTTATATGATGATCACGCAACTATTTGATTCATACAATTTGAGTAGGCCTAATGATTAAGAACATGTGTTTTTTTTTAAGAAGTTATAGATTCAAATTCAAAAAAGGGTAGTGTATGTATACCTTCATAAACTTTACCAGTCTTGACCATGACCTTAAAAATAAATTATTATTATTATTATTGTAATATCTCTGAAGGTTTTTCAGACTACTTCCTTGCTTACCCACTTACCTGTAGTGGACAGAAAGACTAAGCCTTGGCTATGGCACAAGCTTACTACCGATACTGTATAAGAACCTTACACTCGCTACCGATGCAGACATTAAGTCTTCCCTGTATGTGAATGTGAATTTGCCACAAACTTAACAAGTTCCAAGTAAGTATGGGTCTAGGTAAGTGTTCATATTAAATCCACTTTACTATCATTTATAAGTTCAAGATGCCCGGTATATAGATGGGCTTGTGCTATTGTTTATATTTAATAAACATAGATTATCGTTATAAATTGAGATGCAAAGTCAGATTAGTTTGTATGATTGTTGATATATTTTTTTTCCACATAAAAAAGGCATAATTTATACACTTCAGGAGTGTATTAGTGTGATTTAGTATGTCTGTTTTACTTCAGAGCATGTTGAAGTTCTTCGATGTAGTTTTGTTTTCTTCATCCCTTAGGATTTTATATAATCATTACAAATCAATAAATAGTTTTTGAATTTGTTGTAGTTATGTCTTCTTAATCCTTTATGAATTACATAATATTTTTAAATAAAAAATGGTTCCAAAAGTTCACAAAAAAGTTATTTGGTGTTCTTGAATTTGTTTATTAAAGAACTCTGCAATCTTCGAGCGGCCCAATTCTATGTGAGTGCCTTTTTTCGATGCCCTGTCTTCTTATTCGTTTCTTTCCCTCTAAACATGATGACAGGAAAATGAATCAAAAACTCTCTGCAGTGTTTTTATATCTTCCGCAATATTTGCAAGTCTGATATTTTTACATCTTTGAGTCCCATTTATCCAGTTTATTACATTTTTTGAGTCTCCATAAACTATTATCTTTTTACAATCTTTTTCAATTGCAAAGGCCAAGAGTAGTTTGAGGCTCATAAGTTCAGCATAATTATTTGTTCCATTTCCCAAACCAGAAGTCAAGGTAAAGTAGTGCATGTCTGAGAAGTATAGTAACCCTCCACCTCCACAGGTATAGTGTTGGGAAGCTCCGTAAAAAAAAACCCATGGCATTGTTTTTTCAATGGTTATTTCTCTTATAGTTCTGATCTTGATTCTTCCTTCGGAGGGAGCGAAGGAGGAAAGGATTGCCAAACTATTAAGAGTAGTTTTTTCTGGAGCTAGAAACATATCATTAAAAATGACTTCATTCCTTGCAAGCCACACTCCCCAAATGATCAGCATTGGTAGTGTTATGTATCTTTTATAAGATAAGTTCTCCCACCAGTTCCTCCAAGCTTGTTCCAGTGAGTGGCTTGCCCAGAGAAATTTTTAGCCAGGGATCTAGAAACTTCTGTCTAGACTGTCCTTATATAAGAATAGTCTACGAAAAGGTGTTGTGTTGTTTCCCCCTCAATATTGCACAATGAACATCTACCTAGGCCAGAAAAATTTCTTTTTTGGAGAATGTCCCAGGTTGGAGCTTTGTTTGAAAGAAAGCTCCACAAGAACAGTTTCAAGGCAATTTAATTTCCAGATCTTTTACCACCACTGGATTGGTTCTGCTTGTACTAGATCTTGAATAAATTAGTCGTATCCTTCCTTTGGGGTATAGATGCCTGAGTCAGTTCTATCCCAAACAAGTTTGTCTTCTTGGTCTCTTAATCTGACCTATGTAGATTTTAGGGTTGTGAGACAATTCTCCAATAATGATGTATCTTCAACATTTAAATCGATTTTAGTGGCCGACTTCCACCCTTGAGTCTAGTAAGTTGTGGAGGTTTGGTCGACAAAGGAGTTTAATGTATCAAGGCCTTTTCTTCTTAAAGTATGAGTAAGATGATTTGAAATAAGGTGCTTCCCTTCACTGCCCATCCATGGGTCTGCCCCTAGTCTTAATCGAAGTCCATTCCCCACTTTCCAAGCAAGTCCATCCCTGATAACATGAAAGGATTTTATGACAACCTTCCAAATCACTAACACTCCTCTCAAAGTTTTCTGAGCCCATCTGATCCACGTCTCCACTGAGTCTAGTTTAATGTACTTTCTTATAACTACCTTTGTCCAAAGGTTGTTTGTAGTTAGCAGACACCATCCCCCTTTTGCAGCCAAAGCTTTTGAGAAAACATGTATATTTTTTAGGCCCCATCCACCTAAAGCCTTTGGGGCTGCAATATTTTTCCATCTAACTCAAGGTGTCACCTGTGAATCTTTCTTTCCACTCCACAAAAATATGAAAGAGATCTTTCTAGATGCCTCCAAAGTTCCTTTTGGGATCCAAGACAGAGACATCCAAAAATATGGGATAGCTTCCAAGACTGATTTAACTAAGACTAATCTACCAACATTGGAAAGCCATTTATGGCTCCAGGATAAAAGTCTTTTTTCCAGTTTTTTAAGTAGCCAAGTCCAATCCTCCTTCCTATAATCATTTGGTTTTAAAACAAAGCCCAAGTACTTCAGTCCTTCATCTATAGTTTTCTCTTCAAAGGAAAAAAATTGTCGAAAACGTCCTTTTTCATTTTCTGAGAGGCAAAAGGATGTAAGGGTGGACTTCCCTTCATTAATGAGCATTCCAGTAGATTTGGAGAAAATTTTTATAGTTTTTTTTTTAAATCTTGGCCTCCCCTTTTGTCCCTGAGGTGAATATAAGAATATCGTCCACAAAGAGAAGGTGTGTGATTTGAAGAGTAGTGGATATATTAATGCCCTAGAAGGACCTTGAACGCTTTTTTGCTGCAAGAGCCATGTTAAGTCCTTTGGCTACAAGAAGAAAAAGCAGTGGGGAAAGGGGGAATCCATGTCTTAAGCCCCTTTCAGATCTAAAAAAAGGCATTGCCGGGCTGTTTATGAGCATTGAGAAAGAAATAGTTGAAATGCAACACATAATCCATCTAATGAAAAGGACTGTGAAGCCTACGTGAGTTAAGAGGAGTCGTATGTAGAGCCAACTTACTCTATCATAGGATTTGGAGAGGTCTATTTTCAACACCGCACTTTTTAACTTTCTGGTCTTTATGTTGTGTAAAGTTTTTTGTGCCACCCCTATCGTTTCATTGATCTGTCTTCCTTCCAGAAAACCGAACTGTTCAAGTGATATTTTGTTGGAGAGGATTCTTTTTAATCTTCTTGCTAAGACTTTGGACACAATCTTGTAGATACAATTGCACAGTGAAATAGGCCTGAAGTCATCCAATGAGCCCGAATTATCTTTTTTAGGTATAAGGGCTATACAGGTAGAGTTTAAGGTGAGTGGAATTTGACCAATTAGACTTATATCTTCAACTAATCTTAGAATATCATGTCCAAGAAGATCAAAGAAACCCAGTAAGAACTCAATAGTCCATCCATCATGCCCTGGGCTTTTGTCCTTTTGAAAAATGTTCATTACTTCTTTTAAATCTTCTACAGCTACCTTCTCCACAAGCATTTTGTTATCCTCCTCGTTTGCAAATCTAGGGAAGTACTGTGTCATTCGGATCACTTCTTCAATAGTGGCCTTGTTTTCTACTTTGTAGAGTTCCTAGAAGTAGTTTTTTTCGATTCTTGACATTCCTTCAAATGTATGTTCCTGCGTTCCATCTTGATTTTTAAGTTGCCATATAGTGTTAGAGAATTTCCTGCCCTTTTCATAAGATTGAATTTTTTTTGTGTTCTCATCTCCACTTTTCAACCAAATGGCTCTGCTCTTCGATCTTCACATTTCTTCTTTTTCCTTAATTAGTCTGATCCTCCTTTCTTCCAATTTGAGCATATTTGTTTTAGCTTCTGACGTAGCAAAACCACTACCTTATTCCCTTCGATAAAATTTGTAGTTGTAATTCTAGTTCTTTTAGTTCCAAGTCCTCCTTAAGTGCTTTCTGATAGGCCCAACTCTTAGTTTTTTCTTTGAGTCTTTGAAGGTTTTTGACAAAGTCTAGCCCAACCGTGGAGTTTCTTTTTGGGTTAAAGGTTATCCAATTTTCATTGACCAGTTTTAAGAAAGTGTCATTGTTGAGCCAAGTTCTGTTGAATTTGAAAGGGATGGGTGGCTTGTTCGCCCCTTTCCTTAATTCAAAAAATATTGGATAATGATCTGAGATTCTTCCATGTCCAATCCACTGCTTCATTTGAAATGATTTTTCTAGTAGAGTATCATTTATCAAGAAACAATCCAATCTTTTGGCTACACTGGCTTCTCCCACTTTGTTATTTCTCTAGGTGGGTTTGAGTTTGATTGACTCAATATCCAGAAAGTTGCACTCTACCAACTTTTGTGTGAAGAAACTAGTTAAAGGATCCGATATCGCACGAGTACCCCAAACTTATGAAAAACCCAAGGAGAAGTTTAAATCCCCTACCAATATTACAAGTTTTCCTTTTAAGAAATATTTGGAGAAGTCTTTGTCCCAATAGGGGCCTCTGTTGTGACAGGGTCCATAGATGTTAATAATGTTGAGAGGTTCTTCCAAATCCATCGAGATGATTGTTATACAAGTCCAGAGTCAAAACTCCATGAGTTGATGAATTTTATAGAGTGTGAGTTCCATACAATAACCAGTCCTCCTGACCTTCCAATAGAGTCCAGAGTAATGAACTTCCAGTCTGGGAGTAAGGAGGAGAGTCTGGTAAAAGCTTCATCTCCTTCCCCTAAATTTTCCTGTAGGAGAAGGACATCTGGATGTTCTGCAAGAATCACCCTTTTAAGACATCAAATTTTATAATAATATAATAATTTTAAGACAGACATCAAATTGATATGAGGAGGTTCTTAACCATGATACCCACTCAAACTGCATTTTAAATATTTTAATAAATAATATTATTGAAATAATTAATTTAAAGAATGTAATATTCAATCATGTTTAAAACAGATCTCAAATTGGAAAGAAGATGCCATATGATACACCCAAATACGTTGCAGTATCAAAATGTTTTATACTTAAAATAGATGAAAAATATCTGAAAATGGAGTCTGAGTAATGATGGGCCAGACTTCGGGCACACTTAGCTTCCTAATTTAGATGATATTTCCCGACATTATAGAAAAATTATGCCAATCTATTTGATCCAATTATTAACGCCAATGTAACTGATACTCAAATACTGTGCGATCTGCGTACGATCAGTGAATGTACATGACCACGGAACTCTTTTGTTTGCTATTTCTCCAGGCCCATCACATTGTTCTGGGCGCCCGACCCACTCAGAGTTATGAATGGATTTTCTGCAGCGATAGTGAAAATTACTTGTCCATGAAGAAATTGCTAACCATAAAACTTGTTAATTGCTCCTGCTAATATCTCCCAACGTTTGTTTTTTAGCCGCAAACCATATTAAATCAAAGCCCTTCAATTTGTGTGACTGGGAAGAATATTCACTCTTGAGTGAATCTAAGAATATTCATTTTTGAGTGAATCTAGTTCATTTATTCCAAATTCCTCATTAATCTGTAAAAGTTGTCAATCGATATACTCTTCGGCATAATAAAATATAGAAATATATAATAATAATAAAAATAAAATCTACTCTAGAAAAATACCGTTTCAGTATCTTTGTGAGGATCAACTAAGGTCTTTGCACAGATCTAACGTTTATAGCGAGACTTGAGACTTGAATATATATGTCCATCCAGCGTTTTTAAGAAGAGTTTTTGCATAATTAATTATGTCTATTGGGAAGGTCATATGACGAGCATATAGTCATCTGTTTCATACAACGTGAATGGGCCTAATGATTAAGAATATGTTTTTCCTCTTAAAAAGTCACAGGTTCAAATCCAAAAAAGGGTAGGGTATGTATATCTTCTTAGACTTTACCAGTCTTGGTCGTGACCTTAAAAATAGATTATTATTATTATTATTATTATAATATCTCTGGAGGTTTTCCAAACTACTTCCTTACTTACCCACCTGCAGTGGACAGGTAGACCACACCTTGGCTATGGCACAAACTTACTACCGATACTGTATAAGAACCCTACACTCGCTACCGATGAAGACATTAAGTCTTCCATGTATGTGAATGTGAATTTGCCACAAACTTAACAAGTTCCAAGTAAGTATGGGTCTAGGTAAGTGTTCATATTAAATCCACTTTACTATCATTTATAAGTTCAAGATGCCAAGTATAGATGGGCTTGTGTTATTGTTTATATTCAATAAACATAGATTATTGTTATAAATTGAGATGCAAAGTTAGATTAGTTTGTATGATTGTTAATATATTTTTTTCCCACGGAAAAAAGTATAATTTATACACTTCAGGAATGTATTAGTGTGATTTAGTATGTCTATTTTACTTTAGAGCATGTTGAATTTCTTCGTTGTAGTTTTGTTTTCTTCATCTCTTAGGATTTTACATAATCATTACAAACCAATAAATAGTTTCTGAATTTGTTGTAGTTATGTATTTTTAATCCCTTATGATTTACATAATATTTTTAAATAAAAAATGGTTCCAAAAGTTCACAAAAAAGTTCTTTGTTGTTCTTGAATTTGTTCATTTAAGAACTCTGCAATCTTCAAGCGGCCCAATTCCATGTGAGTGCCTTCTTTCGATGCCCTGTCTTCTTATTCGTTTATTTCCCTGTAAACATGATGACAGGAAAATGAATAAAAAACTCTCTGTAATGTTTTTCTATCTTCCCCTTATTTGCAAGTCTAATATTCTTGCATCTTTGAGCCCCATTTATCCACTTTATTACATTTTTGAGTCTCCATAAACTATTATCTTTTTACAATCTTTTTCAATTGCAAAGGCCAAGAGTAGTTTGAGTCTCATAAGTTCAACATAATTATTTGTTCCATTTCCCAAACCAGAAGTCAAGGTAAGGTAGTGCATGTCTGAGAAGTATAGTAACCCTCCACCTCCACAGGTATAGTGTTGGGAAGCTCCATAAAAAAAAAAACCATGGCATTTTTTTTTCAATGGTTATTTCTCTTATAGTTGTGATCTTGATTCTTCCTTCGGAGGGAGCGAAGGAGGAAAGGATTGCCAAACTGTTGAGAGTAGTTTTTTCTGGAGCTAGAAACATATCATTAAAAATGACTTCATTCCTTGCAAGCCACACTCCCCAAATGATCAACATTGGTAGTGTTATGTATCTTTTATAAGATAAGTTCTCCCACGAGTTCCTCCAAGCTTGTTCCAGTGAGTGGCCTACCCAGAGAAATTTTTAGCCAGGGATCTGGAAACTTCTGTCTAGACTGTCCTTATATAAGAATAGTCTAGGAAAAGGTGTTGTGTTGTTTCCCCCTCAATCTTGCACAATGAACATCTACCTAGGCCAGAAAAATTTATTTTTTGGAGAATGTCTCGAGTTGGAGCTTTGTTTGAAAGAAAGCTCCACAAGAACAGTTTCGACTTTGCAGGGCAATTTAATTTCCAGATCTTTTACCACCACCGGATTGGTTCTGCTTGTACTAGATCTTGAATAAATTAGTTGTATCCTTCCTTTGGGGTATATATGCCTGAGTCGGTTCTATCCCAAACAAGTTCGTCTTCTTGGTCTCTTAATCTGACCTGTGTAGATTTTAGGGCTATGAGATAATTCTCCAATAATGATTTATCCTCAACATTTAAATCGAGTTTAGTGGCCGACTTCCACCCTTGAGTCTAGTAAGTTGTGGAGGTTTGGTCGACAAAGGAGTTTAATGTATCAAGGCCTTTTCTTCTTAAAGTATGAGTAAGATGATCTGAAATAAGGTGCTTCCCTTCACTGCACATCCATGGGTCTGCCCCTAGTCTTACTCGAAGTCCATTCCCCACTTTCCAAGCAAGTCCATCCCTGATAACAGGAAAGGAGTTTATGGCAACCTTCCAAATCACTGAGACTCCTCTCAAAGTTTTCTGAGCCCATCTGATCCATGTCTCCATTGAGTCTAGTTTAATGTATTTTCTTATAACTACCTTTGTCCAAAGGTTGCTTGTAGTTAGCAGACGCCATCCCCCTTTTGCAGCCAAAGCTTTTGAGAAAACATGTATATTTTTTAGGCCCCATCCACCTAGAGCCTTTGGGGCTGCAATCCTTTTCCATCTAACTCAAGGTGTCACCTGTGAATCTTTCTTTCCACTCCACAAAAATATGAAAGAGATCTTTCTAGATGCCTCCAAAGTTCCTTTTGGGATCCAAGACAGAGACATCCAAAAAAATGGGATAGCTTCCAAGACTGATTTAACTAAGACTAATCTACCAACATTGGAAAGCCATTTATGGCTCCAGGATAAAAGTCTTTTTTCCAGTTTTTTAAGTAGCCAAGTCCAATCCTCCTTCCTATAATCATTTGGTTTTAAAACAAAGCCCAAGTACTTCAGTCCTTCATCTATAGTTTTCTCTTCAAAGGAAAAAAACTGTCGAAAACGTCCTTTTTCATTTTCTGAGAGGCAAAAGGATGTAAGGGTGGACTTCCCTTCATTAATGAGCATTCCAGTAGATTTGGAGAAAATTTTTATAGGTTTTTTTTTAAATCTTGGCCTCCCCTTTTGTCCTTGAGGTGAATATAAGAATATCGTCCACAAAGAGAAGGTGTGTGATTTGAAGAGTAGTGGATATATTAATGCCCGAGAAGGACCTTGAATGCTTTTCTGCTGCAAGAGCCATGTTAATTCCTTCGGCTACAAGAAGAAAAAGCAGTGGGGAAAGGGGGAATCCATGTCTTAAGTCCCTTTCAGATTTAAAAAAAGGCGTTGTCGGGCTTGTTGGGAAATAATACCCTATAGACTAACAAGCTAAGGCTGAACTTGTACGCAGATCATGACCTTAAAGAAATCACTTTTAACCTATCACCCCAATACTCAAACCCCTTTTTCACACACAAGCATGGAAAAGACCTACTAACCTTTTTTTTTATCGATGTTTGATGTAGATCCTCCGTTGCGCTTTATCTGCTTGCTTGTGCTGCTCCTTCCAAAGAAAATCCTGCAATCGAGACAAAACACTACGCATGCATGCTATTTTTCTACTTGATGGTTAGAGATTAAGCATAAATCAAATAAAACATATATAAACCGTGCATTGGGACGGAAAAAGTATTCTTTTATTAATCTCAAGATGAATCAACTTACAATAATGATAGAGATCGGCCACCGTTCCTCGATCCTGATCCTAGGCTCCTCCTCTTCTTTGTCCTCCAACTTCTTTGCTTGAATTCTTCTTAGGCTTGAGGAAAGGCTAAAGGGTTGGGACATTCGACAATTGGGCAGAGTTTCTTTGCTATCTTTCTCCTCCTCCAAATAGTACCCCTACCGCTTCTTTTATAGGCTAGAAGGAGTTAGGGTTTTGGATGAACTCTCGGCCATGCATGGCCAGGAGTTTCAGTTAACTGACCCATAGTTTTTTGTCCCGTCGACAACTTTCTTGTTTTTGTGCTTTGTTAGGTAAAATGCGGGTTGTAGTGGGCCAGCCAGCGTTCCAACACGTGCAGTAGTAGGCCTGCTAGCGTTCCAACGCGTGCAATAGTAGTTTAGGGTGCGTTTTACTTGATTTAAGAGGATTTTCAAGAGTTTATTCAACATGGCTTTGGAAAGAAAGGGATATGAGTTGGCCTGATGCCAGGTAATCCTGTGTGGTGCAATTTAGGGTTCTAACAGATGCCCCCTAATGTGTGAGGTCAGAAGAGAATTTGATGGCTGAAATACATTACCAATTCCTTACCAATTTGTACTGATATGCTGAATGAGTGAGCCCAGGAATCAGGAATCAGGAGGTGTCCTCTGCAAAAAATATCAAATGTCTCACCAAGGCAGGCATACCCATGCTCGGGATAAAATAGAACCATGGCTACCAATCAAATACACTATAGATCCATGTCAAATAACTATGAAGAGTAGCTGCGAATAATACACAGCGGAGCTACATCTCGAAATCAGAAAGATTGTTAAGTTCCAAAGACTGAATACAAAATATCACAATAGATCCAAAGATATCTGAATACAATCACCACACAATATATATGAAACCATATATAAAACCACAACTTTATTATTACCAAACCCTTAAGGTAGGGCAACACCATACAATGGATCCTGTTATGGAAGGGATCCTCTCCTGTTCACTTGCCTCTTCGAGGGGGCATCCTCCTATTGAGCTTCAGCTCCAAATACAATACTTCTTTTTTCATCTCATTACATTGCTTGAACCCCTTTATATAGTGCTACCATCACCTAAGAACATTCTAGAGGAGGAATCTTCTAAAAGTAGAACCTTCTAAGAAGTCCTCTTACATTTATTATATCTAACTGCCATAGTGAGCCTTATTTAATAATATAGTGGACTTAGTCCACCTTACATTGAATGACCTCCACTATTATCACTATGGGCCCTCTGCCCCCCCCCACTACCTCTCTAGCTACCTTAAATTCCATCCCCCTTATGAAAGCATTGTCCTCAACGCTTGATAGCTAGAGAGGAAGTGGGGGGGCCTAGAGAGCCCATAGTGATAATAGTGGAGGTCATTCAATGTAAGGTGTACTAGGTCCACTATATTATTAAATAAGACCCACTATGGTAGTTAGATATAATAAATGTAAGAGGACTTTTTAGAAGGTTCTACTTCTGGAAGATTCCTCCTCTAGAATGTTCTTAGGTGATGGTAACACTATATAAAGGGGTTCAAGCAATGTAATGAAACACGAAGAGAATTAGTGTATTTGGAGCGGTAGCTCAATAGGAAGATGCCCCCTCGAAGAGGAAAGTGAACAAGAGAGGATCCCTTCCATAATAGGATCCATTGTATGGTGTTGCCCTACCTCAAGGGTTTGATAATAATATTGTGTGGTTTTTTCTATCTTGTTTTGTGGATCTATTATGTATTCAGTATTTGTGGTTATTATATTTATAGATCTATTCAAGTTCTTAAAAAGTGGTATCAGAGCACTTTCCTTGGCCGGAGTTGTGGGCAAATATTTTTTATTTTTGCAGATATTTTTTTTCGGAGAAGAAAAAAGAGGGCCGCGACATTCCAGAAATTTTCAGTATATTTATGTGAAAAATTTGCAGAAAAGGGTTGTATATATGAGTTCCTCTCAGAAAAACACTCAAGTTGAAAAAAAAAATCATCCAAAACGGAGTCCGGAAGGTCAAGATATTGAGGTTTTAAAATCTGCAATTTTTCAGGGTTTTTCTGCGGACGGCGGCACGATTTATTTTTATTTCTGTAATATTTGGAGGCCAAATTTACCCAAATAAATTACAGATCTGAGTTCCTCTCACAATTTCACCCAATTTCAAAAAAACAATCAGCAAAAACGGAGTTCGGGAAGTGAAGTTATGAGCATTTTAACTTCAACAGTTTTTTAGGGTTTTTCCAGAAAAAGCCGCGATTTTCTGCCCTAACTTATTGGGTGAGTTCATAGGATGCTTACATGGCTATTTCTTCTCAAAACCTGAAAGAAATTATTGAATCATTCAAATCTCAATTGTTTGACACATTGGATGTATTTGCACATGGCCTCACAGACTGCCTCACAGACAGTCTCACAGATGGTCTCAATTATAGTTTTCGTAGTATTCAAAATTCATTGAATAACATGCAGGAGAGATTTCTTATGGAGGGCCTCATGGATGAATATAATCAAGAAATATATGTTTGGTACGATTTTGAGGCCGATTGTGATGATTGGTATATGGATAGTTGTCATTTTTGTGATGACAACCACTTTCATATTTTATTTGATGACTCTACCCCACCTTCTGTAGAGAACATCAAAGTCCCACATCAGGAGCTAGTTATCAGCGTTCAGTCTACATATTCTACAGTGGTATTATTCATTCCAGATTCTGCTACGACCCTTTTCCACTATGTGTATGGATATTCTTATTTAGATCCACATGACAGGTGTCAGTATTTGGAGCATCATTTTGAGTTGGTTATTCGGTTACAAAATCTTCCACGGGGAGTTCACATGAGCACTTGGACATGGGACCCTAGCTTACAATGGTGGTTGGACTACATCAACATGGTGGCTTTCCTTTCTACATGGGACCTTGGTTCTTCAGTCTTCTTCAGCATTATGGTCCACAATTATCCATGGGACTCTGCTATATGGTTGTACATCAAGCGTTGAGGACAACGCTTTCATAAGGGGGATGGAATGTAAGGTAGCTAGAAAGGAAGTGGGGGGCCCCAGAGGGCCCATAGTGATAATAGTGGAGGTCATTCAATGTAAGGTGGAATAGGTCCACTATATTATTAAATAAGACCCACTATGGTAGTTAGATATAATAAATGTAAGAGGACTTCTTAGAAGGTTCTACTTCTGGAAGAT
>ML792220.1:296309-348309 GCA_009831015.1 Picea engelmannii | reverse complement strand
AACTCAACCACTCTATACCATTTATAGATAAATTGTTTTGGCTTTGGCTTTGGCTTTGGCTTTGGGAGTGCTCAGAGTTTTGGAAGGTGAAGGTGTACCAATTCTTGTTTAACTCCACAAGCTCCGGGAGATATCCAAGGTCATCCTTCCAAGTATTTTGCATCCATTCGTGAATAGTTCTGACTGAAAAGATTCTTCCACTGACATGACCTACTAGCATTTGATTATCCATGAGGGTGGATGATCTCGACGTCTTCTCCGAGTGCCAAGTTCCCAATCTTTCCTTTTTATTTTAGTCTTTTCCTTTTAAGCCTGGATCCCTCTTCCCTTGATCATGTGCCACTGTGAGCCGTTCTGTCATCTGAGTAGGTGTGAGGCTTCCTTAAAGGTTCTCTGGAGAAATGTGTTCAGTCACATCCTCTATGTGTATCAACTTCTAATAGGGATTATATGAAACCCTTGTTGGAGGGTAAGGGTGTAGTTACTCCTTGACCCTTTTCTGTGTAAATTGGTGAACCCACGTCAATTCTAGAGGGAAGGGTGTCGTGAGGATATGCAAAGGGAGAGTGTATTAGTACCCCATCGGCTTGGTTGAACTGTTCTAAATATGCTGCGTGATGCGGACTGAGAGGGGGTAAATAGTCGACTGAAGTGTTGTTTTTCCTCGACAACCAGGGTTCAGTGAAATATCCAAAACAAAGGTCATCGATCAGAGGGGGATGGGAAAGGGATTCTGGATCAAGCGGAGGAAAAAAAGGATCAAGCAAGGAAGAAAACCTCACCCCTACCAACTATGCAGTAAAACCTCCACCTTTCAGCTCCTTAGGTGCCACAACATCCAACAAGGCTGGCTTCTTGTTGGCACCAGAAGCCAACAAAGAAAGCGGGAGGGAGGCATCCATGGTAAGGGTGTTAGGTAAAAATATAGGAAAAGTCTATAGGGTAACATAACGGGAGAAAGATAGTTGGGAAGCTGAAAAGAAGGGGGAGAATAACCTAACCTCAGGCCGGAGGTAAATGAACATTCGTAAACCGTAAATCGGCGCGGAGAAAATGCTCCATAACCACAGACCACTCATTTGAATTTAGATGTATCATATAATTAGAAGAAAATGATCTACCGCAATGTGGTCTTCATATGATTTTTAATATATGCATTTGATCAATATTAATATAATTCCTATTTACACACACACACACACACACACACACACACACACACACACACATATATATATATTAAATAAATGCAAATAGGAATTATATTAATATTGATCAAATGTATATAAATGTGTTTGGTGGTTTAAATATAAAAAAATGTCCAAATTGTTTATTGAAACCAAGAGTTGAAAAGTATGTATGCCTTTCTTAATGGAAATCATTCGAAAATTTGAAAATAAACAATCTTAAAACCTTAAGTCTAATTGACTAATAGTCTAAAATGACACTTCTCAAATTCCTTATGACCTGGACACATAAAACATGGAGTAAGATTGTATATAAAAAACTGAAAATCATACTATACCATTGCATGAGGAAAGAGATGAGATGAGCATTTTGAGTGTCTAGAGTCTCGATATGGTGCTTCAAGTAGTTGAAATATTCATCTTTGGGAAGCATTACCAGAGAGCCACCATTGTTTTGGTGTGCCAGTAAACCTCTAAGGTCATTGTTTTGATGTGCGAGTAAGTCTTGTAAAATTTGTAATTGGGGGTCCTCTCCTGGTAAAACTCATGTGACGCTATGGTTTCCTTAATTGTTCTTGAAGAGATGGAAAGGAAGGGACGAGGTTTCTGGCTTGGGGAGCCATGAAAAAATATGCATGAGGAAAAGAAGTAGAATTCACAAAAAAAAACAAACAATTAAGAACCAGAGCATACCACAACAAAGAGTAGAGAGAAATCACAAAAGGGTCCATGGTCATTCCCAAGCAATCTAACATTTCCTTGACCATAATACCCATTAACATGGAGTGCACCCTCTCTTCATTGCAACTCATGACCATAAATACCAACATTATGCAGAGTGGTGGGAAAGATGCCCGAAGGCTGAGAGCTATCACCATCAACAACTAAAGTGTCTCTATTACCTTGATCGCCCTCCATGCCCAATTGAAATACACATTGGGTGCAAGGGTGCTTGCACTGACACATAGAACTTTGAACTTAGAGCGCCCAATATACTTAATACTATCGTTACATACATATAAAAAATACACAAAATGTGAATTTGAATATATNAAAAAAAGAAAATTAAATTAAAATATAAGTTAAGATGGATCTATATTTTTATTTATATTCAATGAACTCAATATATGAGTTGAAACTATACTTTATCACTATAAAAAAGCACATATATAGAGGAATTCAAAAGAGAGATTCCAAATTTATTCAAATGGGATGATTCCAAAATTGTAACAACTCAAATTGATTAATTTTTATCATAGTTTTTAATTTAAATTTAATTAATTATTAAAATATATTAAATGAGACTTTTATTATTTTATTATTAAAAGATGGGTGAAGTAATTAATGGGGGATAAGGTTGTTGGGAAATTAATGAGGGGGATTTGAGGGAGGAGGATAAGGAAGAGAGGAGGGGACTAGAGGACAGGGTCTCTTTTTTGCATTGGAAATTTTAGCAAGAGGTGAAGGAGGAGGAGGAGGAGGAAAATTGGGAAAATAATGCATTTTGGAAACTCTCATAGGGCACTGCGGAAACTGCATGGCTAGGGAGTCACAGAGGCTATTCCTAGTTGGCTGGGAGGTTAATATTCACTTGGGAAGTTTGGGCAAGCTCAAAAACAAGAGAACCAGGGACTAAATCAACTAATATACAAGTAGAGATACGTATTTTGTGCATTTTATGCTATTATTATGTTATTGTTGATTACTATGTTGCTATAAAGAAAATCATGAAAGGAATACCTTGAACTAAATTGAATTTATTTCTGCAATATGAATAGTTTTTTTTTTTTTTTAAGCTTTGTATGAAAGGCCTTACATATATGGTATCAAAGCCCGCCTAGGCTTCACCACCCAGAGCATTGGGATTTTGTCTTTATGCCAACATGGTCTACAACCTCTTTATCTGCAATCCAATTTAGGTTGTTACAACAACTTCTTTCCTATCCACTGATATTTTACCTATAGCAGGACTAGTGGTACCACCAGCCCTGAACTCAAACATCGGAGTGTAGAACTATTTGAGCATTCCATGAATTTGTCCCAAAACTTCTATAGTTGTTAATCTTGTGTAGCAGTTTGGATACCTGACCATTCCAAGTTAGTTATAAACACCAGGCCTTTTATTTCCCCATTAGAAGCTGCATTGTTGGAGGTCCTTGAGCCTTTTGAGTCACGCCGACGGAATAGAATGATCCAGGATGTTATTTCCAAGACCACAACGATTCCACCTAGTGTAGAAATCACTATGATATAAGCCCACTTCCACTTGTTCTTAGGTTGCAGAATATCAAATCCTTTGAACATGTTCAGTATGTTTAAAACAATGATTGTGTAACAAAGGTTTTGATGATATATATTCCAATACTTTCGAAACTCGTGATCTTTCTTTGGCCTCAGAGGCAATGTAAATACCTGCAATGTTTTGAATACAAAAATTGCAATTTCGATGCTTCGATGTTGTCTATACACAACTCCTTTAGAATAGCTCCTCAGCTTAAGGACAGTGGCCCAACGAGCCACACCGAGAGCATAGCCAACGGTCTGACAAAACTCATGCAAGTAAAACCAGGCAGGATCTGCAGATTCAAATTGTTGTGGATACCTAGCAAACATTCTCCCAATTAGAAGAAATATGCCCCAACCAACTGCATTCAATATCCCATGTCTAATTTTCAGATCATGATGTGGAGTTCCTATAGATGTGGTAGCTACTCCAGAATTAATATCTATGGTACCCACTCCAGAAGGCGTGAGCCTAAGGAACCAAGCCTTTGACTTTCCCATCAGTATTCCACACATGATTCACAGTCGTCTTATTGTTCTTCAACATCCAGGTAGTGAATATGGTGATCTGGTTATTTTTGAACTCCACGGCCTTGTCCTCCACCGTGAAATCGATCTTTGAGGGCTCCATAAGAGCACCGTTGTTGGCATCTGTGAGATTGTATGTCTGGATGAGGATTGTGTTGTTGGAGTTCTTTAACGCAATGAGGGATCAAGTCCCGCCCATCATGGATGCATCTGGGTTGATTCCCCAGGCGACCCAGCCTCCCAAGGCGTCCGACCGAGCCGTGAAGGCCATGCAGATGGATCCATTTCCAGGCTCGTACGTCCAAGAGAAATTAGCATTCAACTGTTGAAGCAACTAGAAGCTGTTGAACAACCTATTGCTCGTGAAGGAGCTTGTGCATGTATGTGCCCATGATAGGTACCCGACATTGCAGAGAAAAAAAAATAAAAACAGAAAGAACAAAAGCATGAGCGATTTATCCATGGGAATCGATATCAGTACCAAAACCGTTGAATTCTCAACCTTAAACCAGTCTGAATGAAAAATGTTTGTAACGTCTGTTCAGTTTAATAGTCGCTCAAACCTTCACCTAATCATCCACAGACCATAAGTCGAAGAAACACGTGTTGGTGTGAGCGCTGGGATTTGAACTTGGCTCTCACTCGCTCTCTTCACATGGTAAATATGAGAATATTATGATGTGTACTCCCTCATCATCACCTTGTTCCTGCAGCTCTTTCTCTTCTCCGCCGGATCCAGGTGGATATCGGTGGTCACCCATATTTTCCAACTGGCTCAAAACAATTTTTTGACAATTTTGGCAATTTATTATTTTTAGTAGTTTTGACTTTCGGGGTTATTTTGAGGGTCTAAATGAAGGTTTTTCAAAATAAAGTTTATCAATGATAGTCAAAGGCATTATTTATCCTCCAAAATGAATCTCCTCGACGATGCCTTTCCAACGGGCTATCACACGCCTAAAACGAAGATCGTATGCAAAAGTTACGACCCCGAGAAGTTGATGTACTAACTTACCCAAACGGGATCCACATGAATTTTGGCACTTCATCTCCTAGGGTTAGGTTTTTGGGTGTCGAGGGTTTTTGGAATTTCGGTTTATTGTAAAAATTCCTTTAGAGCCTCATTTTAATCATCTTCTTGTAAATGCGAGTCGCCGTCACATCTCTTCTAAGAGATAAGCTGCCACCATTCTAGCGAGTCTTTCACTCTGTATTTTTACCGTCTCTGTACATTTATTTCATTAATAGAAATCGTGTATTACTGTATATATGTGTTTATGGTTGCATCTTTGATACATTTCTGTTATATTATTGAATATATGCGATATCCCTGTGCATTTCTTTATTATATCTCTGCTCTCATTTCGTGCCGAAAATAATTCAGATCACCACCATCGCGACACCTTCTCGCTTCCTCTTCCTCAAATCCGCTTTGCTTCGACTTTTCTCTCGGTTTATTTTGTTTCCAAAATATTTAGTGAAGGGTTTACTTCTGTGAGGAAGAAGCCTGGCAGGCACCGTTGTTGCAAAGAAGAACCAGAAGGATTTACTCACGTGAGAAAGAAGCCTGACGACCATGGTTGCTGCAGAGGAAGAGGTGGTTGAGAGGATTATTACGTGTTGTGTGAGTAATAAGGGATGGGGTAGGGTTTGAGAGAGGGAGGGGGGAACATGGGCCTCACCCAACCTTATTTGGAATTTTTTTGCCCCTCTTATAATATAAATATAAAAATATTGGGCTTTTGTCCCAAAATCCAAGTATATTAAACTCAGGCCCATATACAAGTCCAATCACCGTGACTAATAGCCAAACAAACAACTACCAACATCAAGATTTAAAACAAGCACCAAGTGCCAAGGAGACAACCCACGAGTTACATAGTGTGCTCAAGGCCCAATCTCCATGTTAAGCCCCGAGCTACCAAGCTTTTAAACCAAGTTCAAGTCATAATGCCACCGTGATGCAGGAGCATCGCAATCAAATCAAAGAAAAGTGGACATGGAAGCGAAGTCGATACATCAACACATTGAAAGATCCAAACTGACTCTTAACCAGATTGGTATCGGTGTGGAGATTTTTTTGAATCTCTCGTTAATTAATTAGATCTATGTAAATTTGGGCCACCATTTTGAACTCACAGATCATTGTAAATACTTACACGACTGTAATACATTACAGGTGTAGGATATTAGCTTGTATTAGTCATCAGGTTGCATTAATTAAGCTGAGTAGGTAACTGCTAGAGTAGAAGGTGATATATTTTAGATAGGGGGAAGAAGAGCAAAGAAGGCTTTGGGTCATTAGACAAGTTTTCATGGTAGTGTTTGTAAGAGATAGAAGTTGTAACCATGTTTTTGGAATGAATATAAAATAGGAGAATTTATCCAATTGTACAGTGTTGATACTGTTTTAAAATTTTACTGTTGTTATGTGTTTTGTGGATGTATGATGTTCATGATGAAGGAATGAATTTATGAATAATTGAATAAGTTTCAAGTGTTTTTCTCCTGTAAGTTATGAAAGGAGTGCATACCAAACGCAAGAAGTGTGTGTGAGAGAGTCTTTTTTGGGAAGCTCGGGAGAGATAATGTGGAACTTTTGTATGATGTGTGATGTTCATGATGAAGGAATGAATTTATGAATAGTTTAATAAGTTTCAAGTGTTTCTTTTCTGTAAGTTATGCAAGGAGTGCATATCGAATGCAAGGAGTGCGTGTGAGAGAGTCTTTTTCAAATCGAAGCTCATGAGAGATAGCGTGGAACTTTTGTATGCATAGTGTGCATATTAAGCGCAAGGAGTGCGTATGTGAATTCTTTGACTTGGAGAAATAACTCAGGTTTTTCTCATAAGAGAGTGCATAGGTCAGTTACAAGGAGTGCCTAGGACCAGAAATCGAATAAGTGTCGAAGAAATCCTTTAGAAGGAGAATTTGCAGAAGTTGGACAAGATAAAGGGTTAAGATATATCCAAGAGGAATGAATCATTTCAGATCGTTGGATCTAGGAAATGTGCACGAGCTTTAAAATCTATGTACACCAAGGAGTAGAGATCGCTGAAGCCCCGAAGGAAACAATGACCGTTGATTCAAGGAGGGATACGTGTCAACAGATCGTAAGCTCCAGGTAAATTGCAATTGGGTTTCAATTGATAATTGAGACTGTAGAAACTCAAAGACCCGAAGTAAATCTGGACCATCAGATCCAGAGGGACGTGTGGCGACAGATCACGAACTTCGGATGACAATATTTTGGGAAGTTGATAATTGAAATCTCTGAACCCCGAAGGTCCGAAGTAAATTATAATCGTCGATTTGAGGAGAATAAATGTCAATAGATCTTTTATTTCGGGAGATAGCCATTGTGGAGAAAGAAGGAGTTGAGATTTGAAACTCTCGAAGCCCAAATCATGGAATAAATCACAGTCGTTGATTTAGAAGGGTGAATTTTGATCCGTAGATTGGGAAAGGGAAGATCTGAACCTTTAGGTTCAAAAGTGTCATCGATATCTTGAGATCGACGATCACGAAGGATTGAGGGGAAAAAAAGTACTCGGATGTTAAAAAATTGATAGCGGTCCGCAATTGAAACCACGGTATTGCAAAAAGGATGCATGGTGATATGTAGTGAATTGCGGGGAGAAAAGTGGGTTGATCCCAAACCACTTTCGTATGCATCCGAAATCATGTGTGGACATAGCCCAAGGTCACATGTGGGAAGGAGTTAATAGAGGAGGAGCTAGTGCCTGAGTCGTTATCATTCAGTAGTGAGAAGAAGAGATCTCGAGTGTTACATAACTTGCATCGAAAGACAAAAAAGTCCTTTGTTTATTTACAAGTGAGACCATTAAGATTTCAGAGAGCTAATTTAGCTCCAAGAATTGAATATCCTTGACCAGGAGGTCGCGTAGCCCCAAGGAGAAAGGGGGGGTTTGCACCAAGTGGTATCAGAGCCTGAACAAGATTGAAGTTTTACTCAATGTGTTAGGAACAGTTGAAGCGATGCCACTGAGGGTACATGTAGAACCACCTTTATCAAACCATGTTGTAGGAAGAGAAATGAGAGATATTCACGCAAGGTTGGAAGCGATGGAAGAAATGCAAAGAAGAACATTTTCCGTTGAAGACGTCAATGATGCAGAAATCGAAGAAGTAGAGGTTGAATAAGCTACAGGAGATGATGCAGCCGAAGAACGCTTATTGAAGGTTGTTGTGAAGTTGGGAGCTAGAGAAAAGATGGAAGTCCCAATGTATGAAGGTAATTTGGATGTTGAAGATATATTGGATTGGATAAGGTCCATAGACAAGTATTTCGACTATGAAGATGTCGAGGAAGGAAGGAAGGAAGGTGAGACATGCTGTCACCATATTAAAGGGACATGCAACACTGTGGTGGGATGAACTGCAGGCAGAGAGAAGGAGTAAAGGAAAATAAAAGATAAAGAATTGGGATAGGATGGTATCCAAACTAAAGGATAAATTCATACCTAAGGATTACCAGATAAATCTATTCATAAAGTTGCAAAATCTGATATAGAGGGGTATGACAGTGAAAGAGTATACAAAAGAATTATATAGGCTGGATATTAGGACTAGACAAAGAGAGAAGGATGATGAAAAAATTGCCAGGTATATAAATGGATTGAGGAATGAAATCCAGGATGAGATCAACATGATGACCATGAGGAAAGTGGATGATTCTTATCATATTGCACTGAAGGCAGAAGAAAAGTTGGCCAGAAACCAGAGTCAGTGAAACAGAAGTAGCTCAAATAGAGGTAAGAGAATTGTCTATGATATGGCACTGAAACCCAAGGAAGAGAGTGAGAAATCATATGGTCACTTTAAAAGAGGAGGAAGTTCCAGAAGAATACCATTTGGTGGGAGAAATTATTTTCCTCAAGGAAGATGAAGAGGTAGAGGAGGTGGAGTTAAATGTTATGCATGTGGAAAGACAAGACACATGTCATGGGAATGCCCCGAGATGAAGAAAGAAGGAGGAGGAGAATCACACATTTAAGAAGCCCAGAAGAATGTGGAAGCAGAAATAGCAAAAGGAGGACATAACCTTATTATGAGAAAATTTCTTCTAAAGCCAGAGAAAGAAATAAAAGACTCAGTTCAATGAACAAAGTTGTTCAGGACTACTTGTAAAACAAAGGATAGAGTTTGCAAGATGATTATAGACAGTGGAAGTACTGATAATTTGGTATCTACAGAAATGTTGGAGAAGCTGAAGCTAGAGACAACTGCACACCCAAGTCCATATAAAGTATCGTAGTTGCAGAAAGGACATCAAGTAATGGTAAGTCAACAATGAAAAGTTGAATTTAAAATAGGAGGTGTTGGCATAGGGGCAGACCCAGGGTTCAACTCTACAACAGCGTACCAAAAAAACCCTAACTATCGACCCTTTTGGAAACACCTGCGAAGAAGATGAAGTCTGACCCAAGATAAAGGAAGGGGTGGCTGCAGGACTCTAGTGTCTGCAACCTTAGCTGGGACACAGATCTGTGATTCTAATCACTTAACACAACACTCAGTAGTTAACATTCATCAATATTCAGTTCTTAGCTACAGCGAAATTAAACTCTAATCACAACACGACACAGTGTTCATTCAGATATACTACATTCAAGAACTTAAGCACCTCCACATAGGCCAGATCTAGTATTCATCCACACTATTAAGCACATAACATTAACATAACTATCTATCATTCATCTATGTTAAAGAACTAAGCAAGTAAACACATAAACACATCAATGAATTGCACAAAGAAAAGCAACACAACATGTGCATGGTTCACCCCCACCCTGGGGCTACGTCCACCAACTCTTCTCCTCTTTATTATCTTGGATCAAGCTTCTTACAGGCACAAAGCATCCAAATCTCACTCCGAAGAGGACAAGAGATTTGCGCACCTCGCTAGATCCTCCTTCCTTGCATTACATCACAAAGCCTTCCATAGTCTATTACAACCACTTAAACTTGGCTCTGCAAGTCTCAAACAGTATGCATAAAGCATCTACAACTCTTTATCACACATATCCAACTCTAGCACTTATCTCATCAGCCTAACATCACATAGATGCCCTTCTTTACATCACCTAGACATCTATTTATACTTTACAAAATAGGCCTAAACATGGGTAAACCCATGAGTCGACATCCCATACCCATTACATAATCCCAAATCTCAAAAATGGCCCTAAAAGAGGCAGAGATCCTGCGATATCTGCTTCTTCTTGTGCTCCACCTTCGACAGCCTGTCGAAGTCCCAAAATTAGGTCAAACATGACCAAGAATTCTCAAAACTTGGTCAAGGGACAATAGGCCCCCAACACTCACCTGTGACTCGTCTCGAGTCACTCTGATATGATTAGTTCTGATTCAAAAGACTTGATCTTGGCTCAAGCTGCTTCGACTCATTGTTGTATACAACCTCCTGTTCAGTGAAATCTTGTATGACTGTTTCATTGACAGGTCCCTCTAGGCGTTGTTCAACTGTAGTGATGGCTTTCTCCAGTTCCTCTCCTCGGCCTTTGATTTCTTTGAAGAATTGGTAAGCCTCATCCTGTATAGGTTGGAGCCTCTGAGTTACTTCCATAACTCTACTCTAAATAATATGGATCTACTACTGGGCATTGTGCTTCTCTTGGGATCGCTTCATTCTTTCCACAACTAATAGAGGCTTCAACTGCACCTGTATTGTCTTTGATTGATACTTCGCTTCCTGGAGTTGTGACTCCAATGTCTTCAATTCTGGATTCTTAGAGAGTTGCTCATATGTCTGGGCACTGCCATCACTCAAATGCTTGCATTCCGGGGCAAGGACTTTTATTCTTTCAACTGCGCTTCGAGCAGTTTCTTCCCTTTGATCCCTTACATCCTGTGGGGTGTCAAGTACGGTGCAGAGGTATAAATTTGTTATTTTTTGTTGCTGCTGTTGGATATCTTCTTTAAGATGCTCTACTTGATGCGTGAATCAGTCTTCAACCTATAGTTCTAATCCCGTCACAGAGCAGAGGGCTCTATTTACTACTTCTTTCACTTCGAGTTTCTCTGCGAGCAACTGGTCTTTTTCTTGTTGCATTTGTGCTTTCTCTTTTTCAAACTTGGCCTAGAGAGAAACCTTCTCCTGTTCTACAACTCTGCGTTGTTCTACAATTTCTCCTTGTGCTTGCTTCAAGGCTTGGGTGGTTTGTTATATTTCTTCTTGTGCACGAAGAAGGAGAGCTTCGATCGTATCAACTAGTCGGTGGAGTTGGACTGGCTCATCTCCCAACTTTGGTTCTTCTGATGGCAGGGGCACAGTGGATACTGCGCGGCTGGACTGAAGGGCTTGTTGTACCCCTCTAAATTCGACCTTAATTCTATCATACATTTTCTCTCCCTTAGCTTCTTATTTATCCACAATTTCCAGCAAAGTGTTGTTGAGGGCTGCTATGACAAAGTCAAAATCATCAGTGGTAAGAACAATATTCATCTTGGTCACGGTGACTCTTGATTTCTTTCGGGAATAAGGTTTCGGTGGAGAAACCTTCCTCTTCTTCTGGGGATCAGTCTCATCTCTCGACAATGTTGCTTTGCCTTGTTGTTATTCATCTTCTGTTCCATTTATCTCTTCATCATCATCCCCTCGGTCAGGTGACACTGAAGTAGTCTTTCCTGAGGTGTTTCTTAAGTCCTAGACCTCTTCGGTCTTCTTCGTTCTGCTAGGTCCGGGTGTATCATGCGCGATTTCTAGGCTGTCAGGGTCAGACATCTCTGTAGGTTTTGCTAGAATAAGGAGGTTAGTCGACTAGTCCTTAGTGATCTCCTCAAGGTCCTCTTCCTTGAGCTTGTAATACGACTTAAGCTGATCCTTATGTTCATCGACTCGTGTTGTACGGTAGATAAAGTGTCGATTTGTGCAAAACTTCATCAAGGGTCGAAATATCTGTAGGGTGTTCAGAGTCATGTGAGGTTTAACTTTGATGGCTCTCTTCAGCTGAAGGTAATACGTATGAAAAACAACGCTTGACTGCCATTGTTTGTTCATATCACTTGAGTACCAGAGTGTGGAGAACTTCGCAGTAAGAGGCTTGAACGATTTAATATCTGGGAAGGTCGAACCTTTCGGCATCTCCCAGGAAACAAAGGATATAAGGATCAGGAGCTAGCTGAAGTGGAACTCGTAGCCTTAATCATGTGCTTCGAAATAGTCTAGTTCCAATTGATTCACTAGGTACTTTCCCCAGTTCATCTATAGGCCTTCTACACACTTTCTTGCGAGGTCAACAACAAAGCCTATGACCTGTGTAGGTCTGTTCTTCCTTACTAAATTTCCTGCAATTAACTGACAATCTAGGCGCACTGCACCATTCTGAATGGATGATACCTTGTAGCCTCACATTCCCTTTTCAACATCGTCGTATGTATCCTTGATCTTTTGTGCTAGTGTGCGATCTATGTCTTTTCCTGGATAAAACTCCTATGGGTCGGGTCCTTTCATACTCAATCCTATGATCCTATGGATCCACGTTGGGTCAACTGTGATACGGTGGTCTAGCCATAAGTATCTGCCATGGTAACATGAAAGCAATATCTTGACACAAGCATTGACTTCTTAGTGCCTTCTGAAGTGTGGGATTTTCATTACATTTAACAAAGTGGATTGCGTGAGGTTCATCATCCACGACTGAGGGATTATCTTTGAGTTCTTCCCCTTTGTCTTGGTCAAGTATTTATATGGGGCAAGCATACTATAGTTTTTTCGATCTCCGAAGTTGAAGTCACTGAACTTCAACGCTGCGATCTTATCCTGCTATGATCGAACTACGCATATCCTCTTCAGGAGGTACGCAGTAACCATGGTGTACTCGAAATATCTTGGCACACTATCTCGACTCACCACTCCAGCCAGAGGCGGGATGTAGTCGAGAAATATGGATGGGATCAGCTTCGCATTCGCTAGGTCATCTCTGTGTTTGGTTCTCTTTTCTGTTGATGGTCAAGATGGTCCGGCTTCGCGAGCAGTCAACAGAGAGGATTGTACTCCTTTCATCGAGGATTCTTGTACACCTACCGAAATCACTCTTTCAGACATGAATCTCTCAGTCATGAGTTCAATGAGTACTTCTTTCATGGACTCTTTGACTGCGCTAATTTCTTCGGGCATACGCTCGTGGTGGAATATCTCAGGTTTTAAGGATAACTACTCAATGCAATGGGATATATGACACTAACGCAGTGATCACTGTGAGAAATCAACTATGTTGCGAGCTCTGATATTCACAATTGGAAAAAGTGTTCTCGTTGCATGGCACGATGAGATAAATAGATAACTCAACAATGAATCTCTTGCAACAGGTGAAAATCCTTCATTAACTTAGTTTTGTCCATTATGGAATGGTCCCAATGGTCTGGTGGCAAACTTTATGACTATAAATACCTTTCTATCCATTCGGGTCGTCGGTCTAATGGTTATGCTATTCCTCACGGCTATATTGCTTCGCCATGGCGAAGTGCCATGTGATGATGTTATGATATTCCGACGAAGCTCCAATTTTGCAAATTTTCCTTATGTAAAGTTCCCTCGAGAACCTTCTGTAACTTTTCAATCTTAGCTCTCTTCTTTTTTATTTTTCTATTCTTCTTTCCAATGAGATTCGTCTCAGAGTTCCTTTTTCCATTCTGATTCTTATCTTTTTTCGGGAGAGTAACTTCACGCTGTTGAGATTCTTTTCTAGAATTTAGGGGTAATACTTCATCTGTATATAGAATAGGTACTTTAGTCTTATGTGGATCTTCTAGTGTTCTTCCATCTTCGACATCCAAGTCTCTGATTTTAAACAGCTTTGCTCGGTTCTCCTGTTCTTCAATCAAGTGTGCGATCCTCCTAATCATGAAATATTTCAACTCTTGCTTCTTTTGTTCTAAGACTTATTCTTCTTTCCTTTTGGCTTGATCTTTTTCAATCCAAGGTTTTCCGAATAACATAGCAAATGGAGCGTTGTTCTCAATAAATTTAATAACTTCAAATTCTTCCTCTGTCAAAGTTCCATGAGCACTCATAGATGTCCTAGTAAGTCTTCCACATAGGGTTATCAACTTTCCTCTGAATAATCCTAGTCCTCCCAATGAAGGAGTCATAGAAGGCTCCCCTAAAAGCTCCCAAGTTCTTTCTGTCATGATATTCATCTATGTTTCTTCATCCAGAACATAGTCAATGTCAAAGTCTCCTATTCTTATTTCAATTCATTCTTTTTCTTTAAATACCTTTGATAAACTGACATGTCGGTGCTCATTCAGGGTTTCTTTCATCTGTAGTAATACTTTCTCTGATTCTTTTTGGGGTTCTGTCATGATCTCAGTTTCTGGATCTGCTTTAGGGTTTTCTTGGTTTAGATTCATTCTTTCAACCTTAGCAATCATTCTATGGCAATCCAATACTTCATGATCCATAGATTTACAACAAAGGCAACTAGGTTTTCTACTAGGGAATTCCTTAGCTAGATGTCCTGGTCTTCTGCAACTGTAACAAAGGGTTAATCCTCTCTTTCTTTTAAATGATCTCCAACCTCTCTTGTACTGCGCGCTAGGATCATTGTATCTAACCTACAAAAATTTCTTTCTAGGGTCCTGCATCCATTCGTTAGTCCAAACATTCTTTCTATGCATAGGTATAACATATCTTTCACTATTCTTATCATATCTATTCATATCAAATCTTCTTTCTTCTATCAATGCCTTAGTTTTCAAGCTAGGAAAAATCGTATCAAATATACCTAGATCCATACTTTAGAAACAAAAATATCCACTAATCTTACTTCTACAGAGCACAAAGCTTCCAGATCTAAAACTTTTCACTATTATTACCTTTATCAGAGCACAAAGCGTTCATATCTAAAACTTTCCACTGTTCTTACCTTTATCAGAGCACAAAGCGTTCAGATCTTACCTCTTTTATTCATATCATAATTCTTTTCTTTAGAACAAAGATTCACAAACTTAGGAGAGTATTGCACACTAGAGCGAAAAATATACACACAGAGTTTTCACAATTTCAGGTCAGGTCTTTGCACAGAGCTTTCTCTTTTCTCAATTCCCAACAATCAAAGTTTCAGGTCAGATCTTTGCACACAGCTTTCTCTTTTCTCAGTTCCCAGCAATCACAGTTTCAGGTCCCAACAACGGAACCATTTATTGACATAGGGGTAGACCCAGGGTTCAATGCTACAACAACGCACCAACAAAACCTTAACTACCGACCCTTTCGGCAACACCTGCGAAGTAGATGAAGTCTCACCCGAGGTAGAGGCAGGGGTGGTTGCAGGACTCCAATGTTTGCAACCTTATATGGGACACATATATGTGATTCTAATCACTTAAGAGAGCACTTAGTAGTTAACATTCATCAATATTTAGTTCTTAGTTACAACGCAGTTAAACTCTAATCACAGTACAACGCAATATTCATTCATATCTACTACATTCAAGCATTTAAGCACCTCCACATAGGCTAGATCTAGTATTCATCCACACTATTAAGCACATAGCATTAACATATCTATCTATCATTAATCTATGTTAAATCACTAAGTAAACACATAAACACATCAATACATCGCACAAATCAAAGAAACACAACATGTACGTGGTTCATCCCCACCCTGGGGCTACGTCCACCAACTCTTCTTCTCTTTATTATCTTGGATCAAGCTTCTTACAGGCACAAAGCATCCAAATCCCACACCGCAGAGGACATGAGATCTGCGCACCTCGCTAGATCCTCCTTCCTTGTGTTACAACACAAAGCCTTCCATAGTCTGTTACAACCACTTGCACTTAGCTCTGCAAGTCTCACACAGTATGCATAAAGCATCTACATCTCTTGATCACATAGATCCAACTCTAGCAGTTATCTCATCGACCTACTATCACATAGATTCCCTTCTTTACATCGCCTAGACATCTATTTATACTTTACAAAATAGGCCTAAACATGGGTAAACCCATGGGACGACATCCTATACCCATTACATAATCCCAAATCCCCAAAAAGACCCAAAAAAGGTCGAGATCCCGCAATTTCCACTTCATCTTGCGCTTCGCTTTCGACAGCTTGTCGAAGTCCCAAAATTAGGTCAAACATGACTAAGAATCCTCAAAACTTGGTCAAGGGCCAACAAGAGGCTATAAAGATGAGATTTTGTTTGATGTAATTCCCATGGATTTTTGTCATGTTTTGTTGGGGAGACCATGGAAGTTTGATAGGAATGCCATTCATGATGGGAGGAAGAATACTTATACTCTGGAAAAAAATGGTAGAACCCACATGTTATTGCCAATAGAAGAGAAGAAAGAAAAGGAAGAAGCCAATACACGAATACTTCTCATGAATGGGAAGGAACTCTTGAAAGATATCTAGAAAGATAAAAAAATTGCAATTTATTGTAGTAAGGAAGACGAGAGTTATCCTTACCAATACTTCTTTGAATGATTTACCTGAAGAAATTCAAGAATTTTTAGAGAATTTTGTTGACATAGTAGTGGATGAGTTTCCTCAATCATTACCACCCATTAGGAGTATTAGCCACCATATTGACTTGATTCTAGGAGCCATTTTTCCGAATAAAGAAGCGTATAGGTTGACAGCTCGAGAGAATGAAGAAGTTAAGAATCAAGTTCAGGAGTTTTTGGATAAAGGTTTAATCAGGGAAAGTCTAAGCCCATGTGCAGTTCCAACTGTATTGAGTCCAAAGAAATATGGGGGATGGAGAATGTGTACAGATTCCAGGGCCATCAAAAAGATTACCATCAGGTATAGAAATTCTTTACCCAAGATGGATGATTTGATGGATTGTTTGAGTGGAGCAGGATATTTTTCAAAAATAGACTTGAAGAGTGGATATCATCAGATAAGAATGAGAGAGGGAGATTTATGGAGGACAACATTCAAGACAAATGAAGGTTTGTTTGAATGATTATTCATGCCATTTGGATTAACAAATGCTCCAAACACATTTATGAGGTTGATGAATGAAGTACTGAAAGACTTCATAGGTAAATTTTTCATTGTGTATCTGGATGATATATTAGTTTTTAGCAAAACAAGGAAGAACATTTAAAACACTTGACATTAGTGATGAGGATATTGTAGCAAGAAAAGTTGTTAATAAACTTGAAGAAAAGTTATTTTATGAAGACATAACTCATATATTTTGGTTTTGTGATCTCTTCAAATGAATTGAAGATGGATCTAGAGAAGGTGAGAGCAATCAAAGAATGGTCATCATCAAGGAGCATATTTGAGGTGAGAAGTTTTCATGGGTTAGCAAGTTTTTATAGAGATTTTATCAGAAATTTTAGTGGTATATGTGCACCCGTGATGGATACTGTGAAAAAGAAACACAAGTATTTTAATTGGACAGAGGAGGCTGAGAAAAGATTCAAAGTGTTGAAAAAGAAGATAACAGAACAACCAATTTTGGTTTTACCCGATTTTGGAAAAACATTTTAGGTGAGGTGTGATGCAAGTGGGATAGCCATTGGAGCAGTTTTGAGTCAAGATAATAGGCCAGTTGCTTATTTTAGTGAAAAATTGAATAACACTAAGGAGAAATATTCTACATATGACAAGGAGTTTTATGCAGTGATTCAAGCTTTGAAGAAATGAAGGCATTATTTAATTCCAAAAGAATTTGTCTTGTATAGTGATAATCAAGCTTTGAAATTTATTACTAGGCAAGAGAAGTTGAATCAGAGGCATGCTAAGTGGGTAGAATTCATGCATAATTTTAATTTTGTAATTAAACATATTTATATAAGTGATTATAAATTTGTAGATGCTTTGCGCAAGAGGAATTTGGTTGTAGAGGAATTCCAAGTGAAGGCCTTAGGGTTTGAACACCTTAAGGAAATGTATGAGGAAGATCTATATTTTAAGGAGGCTTACAAAGCATATGGAAATCCTTTGTTGAGGGATAGCAACTCATGGGAAAAATATTTGATCAAGGATGGATTGTTGTTTAAAGAAAGCCAATTATGCATACCAATATGCTCAATGAGACATAATTTGTTGAAAGAAAAACATAGTGGAGGTTTCGCCGGACATTCTGGTCATGAAAAAACATTTGCACAACTGAATAGTTTTTATTATTGGCCATGTATGAGGGAATATGTGAAGAAATTTATAGACCGATGTAATATTTGTCAGCATGCAAAAGGAAAAAGAAAAAATATTGGTTTGTATCATCCATTGCCTATTCCAGAAAGGCCTTGGGACGCAATTAGTATGGATTTTGTATTGGGATTACCTAGAACTCAGAAGGGAAGTGATTCCATATTTTTTGTGGTAGATAAGTTTTCTAAAATGGAACATTTCATCCTATTCTAGAAGACAAATGATGCTACACACATAGCTGATGTGTTTTTCAGAGAAATTGTGAGATTACATGGATTGCCAAGAAGTATAGTCTCAGACAGGGACACTAACTTTGTAGGAAAATTTTGGAGGACTCTATGGAAGAGGATGTGAACTGATTTATGTTTTAGTTCATCATATCACCCTCAGACAGACGGATAGACTAAAGTGGTGAACATGAGTCTAGGAAATTTGTTAAGGAGTTTAGCACTAAACAAGGTCATCAGTGAGATCAGATTCTGGCACAGGCAGAATTTGCATTTAACAATTTAGATAATAGAACCATTGGAAAAAGTCCATTTGAGATAGTATATGGAAGACAGTCAAGAGGGATTGTATAATTGAGAGAGTTGAAACAAGATGAATTCAGGAGCGCTGAAGCAGAAGATTTTTCTATAGAAATGAAAAGACTTCATGATCAAGTAAGGAGGCAGATACATGATAGTAATCAAAAGTATAAAGACAGAGTTGATCAGAAAAGAAGGGAAGTTCAATTTAAAGTGGGAGATGAGGTTTTATTTCATTTGAGGAAGGAGAGGTTTCCAAGAGGAACATATAATAAGTTGAAGATGAAGAAGATAGGACCATGCAAGATCCTTAGAAAATTTGCAGCAATGCTTATGAGATCGAGTTGTCGGATAATGTTGGGATATCACTGATATTCAACGTTGCAGATTTGCATCCTTATAACAGAGATGCCATAGGAGAATTGGATGACCAGGAAGAGATTCAATAGGAGGAAAAGATGCCTACAGTAGAAAAACCTCAGATGGAGAAAATTTTAGAACAAAGAGTTGAAAAGAAAACCAAAAGAAAGATATATCCTGAATATTTGGTGAAGTGGAAGGATCAACCTGTGGAAGATTCAAGTTGGGTAACTGAACCTGATATTTTGAAGCATGGAAAGACAGTGTGAGAGCTCATGGATAGAATTCCATGAATATTTTGGCCAAAGGAGTATGATGCAGGAGCATCGCTATGAAATCAAAGCAAAGGGGACGTGGAAGCGAAGTCGATACATCAAAGCATTGAAAGAGCCAAACCGACTCTTAACCAACTTGGTAGCGGTGTGGAGATTTTTTTGAATCTCTCGTTAATTAATTAGATGTATGTAAATTCATGCCACCGTTTTTAACGGATGGATAATTGTAAATCCTTAGACAATTGTAATATATTATAGGTGTAGGATATTATCCCGTATTAGTCATTAGGTTGCATTAATTAAGTTGAGTAGGTAACCTCTAGAGTAGAAGGTGATAGATTTTAGATAGGGGGAAGAAGAGAAAATAAGGATCTGGGTCCTTAGACAAGTTTTCATGGTAGTGTTTGTAAGAGACAGAAGTTCTAACCATGTTTTTGGAATGAATAAAACAAAGGAGAATTTATCCAATTGTACATTGTTGATATTGTTTTATAGTTTTACTGTTTCTATGTGTTTTGTGGATGTATGATGTTCATGATGAAGGAATGAATTTATGAAGAATTGAATAAGTTTCAAGTGTTTCTCCTCTATAAGTTATGCAAGGAGTGCATATCGAACGCAAGGAGTGCATGTGAGAGAGTCTTTTTTGACTCGAAGCTCAGGAGAAATAGCATGGAACTTTTGTATGCAGAGTGTGCATATTAAGCGCAAGGAGTGCATATGTGAAGTCTTTGACTTATAGAAATAACTCGGGTTTTTCTCATAAGAAAGTGCAGAGGTCAGTCACAATGAGTGCACAAGACCAGAAATAGACTAAGTGTCAAAGAAATCCTTTAGAAGGAGAATTTGTGGAAGTTGGACAAGATAAAGGGTTAAGATCTATCCAAGAGGAATGATTCATTTCAGACCATTGGATCTAGTAAATGTGCACGAGCTTTAAACTCTATGTACACCAAGGAGTAGAGATCGTCGAAGTCCCAAAGGAAACAAGGACCATTGATTCAAGGAGGGATACGCGTCAAAAGATCGTAAGATCCAGGTAAATTGCAATTGGGTTTCAATTGATAATTGAGACTACTGAAACTGGAAGACCTGAAGTAAATCTGTACTGTCAGATCCAGAGGGATGCGTGGCAATAGATCACGAACTTCGGATAACAATACTCTGGGAGGTTGAGATTTGAAATTTCTGAACCCCAGAGGTACAAATTAAATTATAACCATTGATTTGAGGAGGATAAATGTCAACAGATAATTTTATTTCGGGAGATAGCCATTGTGGAGAAAGAAGGAGTTGAGATTTGAAACTCCCAAAGCTCGAATCATGAAATAAATCACAACCGTTGATTTAGAAGGGTTAATTTTGATCCGTAGATTGGGAAAGGGAAGATCTGAACCATCAGGTTCAAAAAATCCATCGAGATATTGAGATCGACGATCATGAAGGATTGCGGGGATGAAAAGTACTTGGATGTTAAAAATTTGATAGCGGGCTGCAATTGAAACAACGATATTACAAAAAGGATGCGTGGCGATTTATAGTGAATTTCAAGAAGAAAAGTGGGTTGATCCTAAACCACTTTCAACCATGCTTGAAATTGTGTGTGGACATAGCGTGAGGTCACATGTGGGAAGGCGTTAACGGAGGAGGAGCTAGTTCCTGAGTCGTGATCGTTCAGTAGTGAGAATAAGCGATCGCGAGTGTTACAAAGCTTGCATCTAAAGACAAAAAAGTCCTATGTTTATTTACAAGCAAGACCATTAAGGTTTCAGAGAGATAATTCAACTCCGAGAATTGAAGATCTTTGACCAGGAGGTTGCAAAGCCCCAAGGAGAAAGGGGGGTTTGCACCACACTGTACACAACATATGCCAAGCCACAACATCAAGCGAAAGGCACAAGGAAAGAGGAGCCCATGTGGGGCCAAAAAAAGTGATCAATGCGTTGAGCCAAGCAACAAACACAAGTCCTCACCCAAGGCCGAGACCAAGCGCTAATATATGAGGGAAGAGAGCCCACAAGGGCGTTATTCCTTTCCCCCTGCGTCATATTTTTTTAATATATTTTTAATACATTTATTTTATTTTTTTATTTTTTTCTCTCTTATATTATATATATTTTTAAATTAATTAAGGTTATTTAAAATTATTAAAATAAAATAAAAATTATTAATTAAAATAATCTAAAGTCATATATATAATTGAACTAATCCCCAAGTCCTATTGTGATCAAGTGCCACTTGCCTCAAGTTTGGTCATAAGACACTTAGTCGGGCTTCTAAGTTTGGTTGTCGAGTTCACCAAATGTCAAAAGTACAGGTTTCGATCATTGATCCCACCACTCAAATTCATTGACATCATGAACTACCAAACACCTTAGTCATCTCACAAGTCACCAAGACCAAGTACCAAAGCCCGCAAATAGATCTCACAAGGGGCTCAAACTTTGCACAATGCATTAATCAAATGGGGTTTTTTGGGGGTTTAATAATTAATTTACATTGTGTTTAAAACACTGTACATAGTTTCCAAGTTTCTAAGGACTTAAGGAGGTAAGTAACAGTAATTGGGAGGTACCTGGCAGTGCTAGAACAGCTGGAAAGGCAAGAGAGTCAATAACTTACTTGAACACGTTACCAAGATTAGAGGCTTTCAACCCAGACCTTTAGCCACTTACCCTAAAAAGAGTAAGGATTGTTTACAGATAAGTAAATTTTTTTTTATGCCAAACCCTATGTTTGAAAGTATAAGTTGAGAGAATGTGGAATTCCTTAAACTCTTCCCTGATAAGAATTTGGTTTGATGCAGATTGAATTATTCAATATGGTTAGGACTCGGGGAAATCTAGGCTGAGGGGCATCGTCGTAAGGACCACCAACATCGACGTTTCCACCACCATTGCCTGAATTAACTCTCATTTTTCACTCTTTAGAGGCTATTAATGATACATTAAAAGGACGCCAATCAGTTGATGTCAAAGTGGAACCCCCACCATATGGAGTGGGTAACCCTAAAGCGGTGAGGGACTCAAAGGGAGGGCCTCCACCAGAGAACTACAAAATATCAAACTCCCAGAGTTTGTTGGGGGTTGTGCAAGTGAACATGTGGAGGCATGGTTGGAACGAATGACGTGATGTTGTGCCTTAAGAGACTATGCTTCCACATATAAGGCGAAGATAGAGATCTTTCAATTGAGGGACAATGCCTTGAACTGGTGTGGTAACCTGGAGAGGCAGTTGCACCTTACCCCAGACACCCTCTCATGGGAGCTTTTTGAGGAAAGGTTCCAGAGGAAGTATTTTCCTGCATACTATGAGGAACAACATGTAGGATAATTTCATGCTCTAGTTTAGGGAAACATGACCATCGAAGAGTACGATATCAGGTTCATGGAGTTATTAAAATATGTCTCTTACATGGATATCGATCAATGAAAAGCAGAACGTTTTGTGTATGGGTTAAACCCTAAGATAAGGACCACAGTACGAATGTGGAAACCATCATTATTAGTTGAAGCAGTTGAAAATTCCCGTTACGTGGAAGAGCATATGATCTTAAACAAAGGTATGAGATCAACCATTCCACAACAACCTGGATTTGTGGGGAAGGCCCCTAGTACCTTCTCCAGGGGAGGAATATCTAGGCCACCTCCTTATAGAAATAGAGTCACTCCTAGAGAAGTTATATCAAGTGTTTCAATGGCAGTGAGTGCAACATCTCCCTCATCACCAACGACACAGGTAGGTCCACGAACTTCTTAGGGAGAAGTTAGTAGGGGTAGGGGTTCCAGGGGAAGGATCTCATTTCAGATATTGTCACGGGGAAGGGTGCAGGTTCCATCTGGTGTTACTTGTTGGGGGTGTGGAGGAACTCATTACCAGCGTGATTGTCTAGAGTTACAAGAAGGCTTTGTGCATAGAAAAGGAAAGGCCCCGATGGGAAGAGCGAGTAGTATCCACTAGATTTATGCAACAGTTAATAATCACCAAGAAAAACATCAATCTACGGTGGTGGAGTCATCATGTCAATGTTAAAATTTTATTTGAATTTGTTTCTACAGATAGTTTCATTTCACCTTGTGTATTAGAAAAGTGTGGGTTGGCAGCCTACAAGAACGATAACTTTAAATAAGTCGAGATGGCTTCAGAGGAAACCAAAGCAGTAGGACCTAGCATTGATATTTGTTTAGTAGACCTGAGGGTGCGCACTACTAGGTTGAAGGTGTACATCACTGCTCTCGGGACATATGACCTAGTCATTGGAATGGACTGGTTAGAATCCCATCAAGCTATGGTAGATTGTTTTGAAAAAAGGGTTCTTTGTGTTGACGATGAAGGAAGGTCAGTAGAGATCCATGGTGTATGGAGGAAAGTGTCTCTACACTTTATATTGACCATGAAGGTTAAACATTGCATGAGGCAAGGTTGTTGATAGTATGTAGTGGAAGAAGTCAATGAAGGGAAAGGACCCTCCTTAGATCAATATCCAATATTGTCAGAGTTTAATGATGTTTTTCCAAAAGAGTTACCAGAGTTACCTCCTGAGAGGGAGCTTTATTTTACCATTGAGCTAAAACGTGGTGCGGATCCAATTTCCAAGACACCATATAGCATGACGACACCAAAACTTTGTGAGTTGTAGATGAATTTGAAGAAACTACTTGACTTAGGAATAATAAGGCCTAGTGTCTCACCTTGGGGCGCACCAATGATTGTTGTCAAGAAGAAGGATGGTACCTTAGGACTGTGTATAGATTACAGGGACTTGAATCATGCTATAGTGAAAAATAGGTACCCAATGCCACAAATAGATGATCTCTTTGATCAGATGAAAGGAGAAACAATGTTCTCAAAAATTGATATGCGATCAGGGTATCACCAGTTAAGGATTAAAGAAGGCGATATTCTTAAAACTGCCTTTCGAACTCGGTTTGGGCATTACGAGTTTGTTGTAGTACCTTTTGGTTTGACCAATGCACCAAAAATATTCATGAGCCTCATGAATGGTGTATTTCGAAAGTACTTAGACCACTTTATACAGGTCTTTCTGGATGATATCCTCATATATTACAAGAACGAAAGAGAACATGAGGAACACTTGCGAGTGGTGTTGTCATGCCTTAGAGAGAAAAAATTGTATGGCAATTTTTCAAAGTGTTCTTTCTTCCAGAAAGAAATTCACTATTTAGGTCATATCATTTCCAGTGAAGGAATCTTTGTGGACCCAGAAAAGGTAAAGGCCATTATGGAATGGCCAATGCCGAGAAATTCTCATGAGGTAAGAAGATTCATGGGGCTAGCAAGTTATTATTGAATATTTGTGGAAGGGTTCTATAAAATAGAGAAACCCATCACTACTTTGTAGTGCAAGGGGGTCAGGTATGAATGGACAGAGAAATGTGATACTACATTCATCGAGCTTAAGAGGTTACTAACCAGTGCCAGATATGGGAAAAGGCTTCATAGTTTGAATGGATGCCTCAAAGAAAGGATTAGGGGTTGTGCTAATGCAGTAAGGGGGGGTGATAGCATATGCATCAAGAAAGTTGAAGAAACACAAGGATCTTTACACTACTCATGATTTAGAGTTGGCAACTGTAATGCTATCTATGAAACTTTGGAGGCACTATATAGTAGGATGAAGCTTTGAGCTCAAAACATACCATGAAAGCTTAAAGCATCTCTTCACTCAAAGAGATCTCAATGCCAAGCAGAGGAAATGGAGTGAGTACGATTTTGGAATTTCATACATTAAGGGAAATGAGAATGTGGTCACAAATTCCTTGAGTAGGAGACCATGTGTCTTCTCCTTGGTACCCTTAAAAGTTAATTTGAGGGAGCATGTGTTGAGGCAACTTCTTGGAGATAATTGGTATTTAAAGGTTACTTCAACCCTCTAGAGTGGAAGGAAATTAGATCCAAAGTATGAAGGATATAGCCTAGAAGAAGATGGATTATTAAGATATCAGGGAAGGATGTACATCCCCGAAGGTGGGGATATTCGAAGAATCATACTCGAGGAAGCCCATAGAGCACTTTATTGTGCACATCCGGGTGTGAAGAAAATATACACAAACATGAAGAATCTTTTCTTCTTGGTAGGCATGAAGCGTGATGTAGTCCATTTCATTGTCAAGTGCCTAGAGTGTCAACAAGTGAAGGCTGAACACCACCACCCAATAGGTTTCCTACAACCGCATGATGTTCCTATGTCGAAGTGGAAAGTCATTTCTATGGATTTTGTTGTGGGATTTTCGCTCACATTGCATAGAAACAATGCCATTCTTGTGATAATTGATAAGTTGACCAAGAGTTCTCATTTTATTCTGGTTATAAACACTTATGTTGTCACTGATGTGGCATGCATGTTTATAAGTGAGGTCATCTGTTTGCACGGGTTATCCAAGAATATCATTTTAGATAGGGACTCCCGATTCACTTCTAGGTTTTGGACAAGTTTGCAGTCGGCGATGGGAACTCAATTAAATTTGAGCACAACATATCATCTTGAAATAGATGGGAAAACTGAGAGAGTAAATCAGGTTATGGAAGACATGCTTAGGATGTATGTGATGGATAATCAAACCCATTGGGAGAAGTACCTACCTTTGGTAGAGTTCGCCTACAATAACAGTTTTCATAGCTCCATTAGAATTCCACCCTATGAAGCTATGTATGGAAGGCCATGCAGGACATAGTTAAGTTGGGTAAGGTTAGAAGACTGAGTGAAAGTTGGGCCATAATTGATTCAAAAAATGGAGGAACAGGTGATTCAGGTTAGAAAATGAATAAAGGAAGCACAAGATAGACAAAAAAGTTATGCTGATGCACATAGGATTGACCGAAGTTATAAAGTGGGAGATCAATTTTTCATTTTTATCAGGCCTAATAAGAGTACCATTCGGTTAGAGAAGGGGAAACATTTGTCGCCTTGATTTATAGGACCATTCAATATCCAAGAGAGAATTGGACCCGTTCCCTATCGTCTCATACTTCCACCCCACTTACATAAAACTCATAATGTTTTTCATGTATCTGTTCTACGTCATTACGTTGTTGACGAATCTCATAAACTGAATTGGAAGGAATTGTAGGTATCGGATGCAATAACCTTATGGTAGAACCGTTACGCATATTGGACCGTAGGGTCCGACAAATCAGGAATCGTCTGGTAGACCAAGTTAAGGTCCATTGGGACAATTATATCCCATGATCTGCTACTTGGGACGATGTCAAGACCTTACGACAAGATCATCCATCACTTTTTGACCACCTCGTGAATATGTTTTCTCGAAGGTTGGGTGTATGTAATGCCACCTTTTGACTTAGAAAGCTAGAATTACTTGAGGCCTAATCATCTTTATTTTCTATTCAGTGTAAAACTATTAATGATACACAAGAACTTTTAAGACATATGAACCTATGTGAATGTCAATTCTATGAATGTTTAACACTATTTGAATTATGATGGATATTATGCAATATGTTTATAACTTGAAAATTTTGACATTTAAAGTTGTTGGTACGTGGATACCAGATTGAGATTATGATTAAATGCATTCACGTGATGTTAATGCATGGATATGTATGAGTTGTGTTATAGACTAATCTACAGGTCAAGAGACTATGAAATAGTCAAAGGATAATGATGATAGAGGTTGATGTCATGAACATCGACCGAGAAACAATATGGTATGAATATTATATGTGAAATTATGTTGGTCCAAATGCATTGATATGATATGTGGACAAGTGTAGGTTTTCAGGTGGCGAGACTGCCTAAAACTGAATATATGATGAAAAAATTCCCAACAACACAATGCCACTGTATGGTCCATGGAAGAGTGTTGACCCTAGTTCTATTAGGAGGGGTGGAGGCATTTCCCATCATGTATCCTATGAAACCTGGAGTCATGGGAGGATGGTGTTAGATCATGCTCCTCTAGACATGTGATGATGACTGTCAATTGCCTCCCGGGGAAGCTTGGTCAAGAGAGTTGAAACTTACTCTTATGGGTTCTATTTGGAGTTAGGTCAATATAGTTGATGCTCCAAGATAGTCCAACAGAGGAAGGATAGGGATGGACGATGGAAGTAAGTTAGGGAGGAAGGATGAATAGAAGTAGTTGAGAGTGTGTGGGGATTTCAACTTATAGTAGAATTTATTGTTTTCTCTCTTTTTGAAAAGAAGATATGTATATATGTATATTTATAATTGCTTAACTGAAGTACAATTATCTAAATGAATGTTGTTTGTGCTAAATGGTTATAATTGAGGGATTTTGCGAGCATTTTAAATGGTTTACTATCTTTTATGAAATGAATGGTCTCGTTGATTGGATTGGACGTATGCAAGAATTACTTTAGGAGTGATAATTATTGTCATTAGTGCATGTGTGAGTCTTGTATGTGCTAGCTACACATGCATGCTTGCACATGTACACTAGTATGTATAAGTGTTTTAAATTGATGATGTTGATTATTTGATGTGGATGTATGAATCGTGTGTTGTTACCCTTGTATTATAAATTACTCTAACTTCGGGACTAAGTTTCTTGAAGGGTGGGTGTATGTAACAACCCAAATTGATTATTTTTTATCATAGTTTTTAATTTAAATTTAATTAATTATTAAAATATATTAAATGCGAATTTTATTATTTTATTATTAAAAGGTGGGTGAACTAATTAATGGGTGGATAAGTTTGTTGGGAAATTAATGAGGGGGATTTGAGGTAGGAGGATAAGGAAGAGAGGAGGGGACTAGGGGAGGGGGTTTCATTTTTTTTGCATTGGAAATTTCTACAAGAGTTGAAGGAAGAGGAGGAAAATTGGGAGAACAAAGAATTTTGGAAACTCTCACAGGGCACTACTATTGCTGGGAATTTGGGGCTCGGGGGCCAGGAAACCGAAAGGATTCTTGGAGCTAGGGAGCTGAAGAGATTGTTCCTAGTTGGTTGGGAGGTTAGTATTCAATTGGGCAGTTTGGGCAAGCTCAAGAACAAGAGAACCATGGACTAAATCAACTAATCTACAAGTAGAGGTATGTATTTTGTGAATTTTATGTTTTTATTATGTTATTGTTGATTATTATGTTGCTGTAAAGAAAATCATGAAAGAAATACCTTGAACTAAATTGAATTTATTTTTGCAAGAAGATGAATATATTTTTATTTTTTATTTTTTATTTTGAGGCTTTGTATGAAAGTCCTTACAAAATTCCAAGTTTAATTGATGGTGCTAAAGGGATTGTGATCCCATCCTTGGGATTGCATAATGCATCTATCTCCCCTCTTGCAACCAAACCAAAATCAATGATTTTAGAGAAACTCTTTCATTTTGAATAATAGATGTCATAAAGTAGGAGATTGCCAACCTGTGATATAGATGCCATACTTGATATTGGTCTCATGTCTTAAACATAGGAGAAGAATATTGATTAATGACATTTTGTTTCCTTTCTTAAACATAAGAATGTTGATTAATGATATATTTTGCGGATAGCATGCCTGATTTTCCTTATCGAATCAAGAGAATGAGAATGTTGATTAATGAGGGAATTTTTTCACTTTGATGGTAAAGTTGGTTAGTTTGCACAACAACGGTCCATCTCTTAATTGAACCATAATCCAACTACGTTAATGATATGACTTTAAACATTTTCATATTTCAGATCTATTTTTCTTGGATGATGGATGGGGTGTAGACTCAAAACATTGAAGATTCCCAAATTTTATACACATTTTGTCTCCATAAAGCTCAATCAATATGTTATATTTTTTTACATGATGATTAAAAATATAACTTAAAAAAACAAACATTTAATTTGGGATATTAAGAAGGTACCTAATGGAGAGAGAGTTCCTCCAAGAAAAGGCTTGGAGATAGGGGGATATTTAAGGTCTAAAGAAGATATTCCATTATTGTTGTTTAATTTCTTGACTCAAGTTTTAGTTCTTGATAGAGCGTTTATTTTTAAGAAAATTCAGCTTCTTGTTATATTTATATTTATTTGTTGTCTACAAATGTAGAATTTTGTATTTTTAGATGATTTTGATTTCATATTATAGTTGTTTTTTCTTCATCAATGTTATAAGAGAATCATTAAAATTGCAATGTCAGTTGTTGAAATTGCATAATCCACATGCATCAAGGGTTGTTGAAATTGCGTAATCATGGTGGAGGAGTACACCTCTAACGTGAAGAATGATGTTTCATACATAGTGCCAAGACCAGAGGGAAATTTAGTTGTGAGTTATAGGTGGCTCTACAAGATGAAACATGTTGTATATTAAATCATTGAGAAGTTCAAAGCGAAGTTTGTGGCTAGAGGGTTCTCCCAGAGAGAGGGAGTGGACTATGAGGCCATATTTTCTGAAGCCACCAAGTACACTTCCATTCGAGAAATTATGTCCCTGGTTTAATTTATGGGATAGAGGATACATTAGATGGATGTGAAGACAACTTTCCTTAATGGAATCATTCAGGAAGAAGCGTACATAGAGCATTCTCAAGTCTTTGAGGTAAGTGGGAAGGAGTCCTATGTATGCATGCTTAAGAAATCCTTGTATGGACTCAGGTATGCATCGAGACCATTGTATTCTAATATTGATGAATGCATACATAGTATGGGATTCGCCAAAAGTGAAGTAGATCCTAACTTATATTATATATTTGTTCACACTAATTTACTCATGTTGTTTCTCTATGTAGATGACTTGTTTCTAAAAAGTGCATAGAATCTCATTGTAGAGTGCAAAGAAGACATGGTACCGAGTTTGAGATGAAGGACATCGACATGATTCATTACTTCTTGGGATTGGAGGTTTGGCAGAGACTAGGGGAGATTTTCCTTGGGTAAGGTAAGTATGCAGTTCGGATCTTGAAGAAGTTTTAGATGGAGGAATGGAAACCTATGACCACACAAATGATAACTAATCTAAAGAAGGTGACAACCTCCGATTTAGAGTTAGTGGATCCCACATTGTACATACAATTGATAGTTTTTTTGTGTATTTGGTCAACACTGGGACATGTATATATGTTTTTCATTGAACCCCTTAAGTTAATTCGCGGTGGAGCCAAAAAAAGAGCATTGGGTAGCAACAAAACATGTGCTCGTGTATTTGAGGGCCATAGTGGAGTGTGGTCCGAGATATATTGAAGATGGAAAGTGAAGTTGTAAGGGTGTATAGACTCAGATTGGGTAGGTAGTTTAACAAACATGAAGAACACCTTAGGGTATTGATTTAGCTTGGGATCAATAATGATATCCTAGTTCAAAAGGAAGCATACTTCCATGGAACTTAGATTAGCAAAGATAGAATACATGGCCTCCAGTATGACTATTTGTGAGGCCATATCACTCCGCAAGTTACTTGCAAGATTATTTGATCGGGAGTTAGATCCCACAATCATTTATTGTGATAATCAGAGTTGTATCAAACTCTCTAAGAATTCAATGTTTCATGACATGTCCAAGCATATAGAGATCATATATCACTTCATACGAGATAGGGTTCAAAAGGGACAATTGAAGCTCCATTATATTCCCACATATGAGTAGGGATATGATATTTCCCTTCCTTAATAAGAGGGAGTGTTGAGAATTATAGGAGATAGGAATTAGTTCGAGACAATTCTTTAGAGAAAGTAATTCTATTTTTGAAAATGTAATTCTATTTGTAATTCACTTTAGTTAAAAAGTGAAATTCTAGTTGTGTCTAAAAGATTCTTTTCATGCATGCATGACTTAGAATATGAGTAATCTCAAAAATAGATTAGGGTTTTGATATCACCTAAAACTATAAATACAAGTCAAGATAGAGAGTTAAAACACACTTGAACACTTAGTAGTTGAAAAGGTCAAGTTTCCAACAACACCATAAATCATATGAAATAGTTATGTATAGCAGTATGGACATAGTGGTATTAGGGTCCATTCAATTTATATTCATATGGAGAGGTTGTACAACAAGTTGTACTTTCCCACTAGGTTGTTCCACTCAATTTGAAGTGTTTTTTGGTATTCATGTAGTGCTGTTTTTTTGGGTAGCATGTGGAGGTTTATGTGTAAGTTTTTCTAAGGAATGAGAAGCTAGATTTGAATGAGTAAGTGTATGCGTGTAATTGATTTTATTCTTCACCTATATGATTTCCATCTATTATATGACTAATGCTATGGTCTAGAATTTATTTTTGCAATAATTAAATTCAAAAATCTACTTGTCTGATTGAGATCATAAAAACTTTAGTCAACTAAGGTTTAGGAATTTTCACATAACATGCCTTGCTATTTTGAAACAATAAAGTATCCACGAACCCATTTATTTTATAAACACCAAATGCATATGGGTGCACATTCCTAGAATGTCCATGTAGTCCTTTAAATTTGACATGCTAAAGCACTTGGCATGTTTACTTAATAAAGGGCCATCAATTTCATATGAGATGCAGGCTGCTACTCTTTTGGCCATCAATTTCATATAAGAATCTTAAATTCATTGAATATTAAAAAACAAAATTCTTTATAATTTGCATATAAATTGTGATTTGTGTTTAAAAAATACATTTAAAATATCCATTATATAATTTTTTTCGATTTAAATATTATTTAAAATAAAAATAAAAATAAATTTTATTTAAAATTTAAAATTAAAACTTGCAAGCTCTTCTTATAATTTTCATATATTTAAAAAATCAAAAAAATTAGTACCATCGTATATTCAATGAACTCACTTGAGGGAGACTACTATATCACTAATAATCAGTTTAGACTACTATATCACTAAAGAGGAATTCAAATGAGATATTCCAAATTTCAGAATTCAAAAGGATTCCAAATTCCAAGTTCAATTTATAGTGCACTCAATATACTATGTAATGGAAACTGTTTAGCAGTATGCTTCGATTACTTAATCGAACTTAAATTCTCATCGCTGTGGTTTCCTAGTATGCTTACAACAGTATATAAGGAAGACATTTGTTGAGTAATTTTTAGGTGGAGGATTGACATGTAATAACGGTAGTATCCATATTGCAACTACTCAGTCAGCCATCACATGAAGGTTACTATTTATATTTTTGGATTTATAATTGTGTAACAAGTTTGAAACGTCTAATTTTTCCGGTGGACATTTCATCTATCATCAGGGACTCTTGACATTGTACCTATCATCAGGGAATTTTCTAGTTACTCAGTCAGCGACCAAAGGAAGGTTGTCTATTTCAATTGAAATCAATTGAAGGAAGGTTGTCTATCTCAATTGGGAGTGCAATTTTTAGATTTTAGCATGGATTTAGTAGACCATCTTTTTTACTTTCAATAAGTGTGATAGTTTTTTATGGATAAAGTGTTAGAATTGTCAATGTGGACAACACAATTCTCAATGATAATTAACAATCAAACACATAAGAAATAGACATAGGGATTTCACCTGGTTCACCCAAACGTTGGGCTACGTCCACCAAGCATATGCATCAGTTGTCTTATTATTTGGATTATGGAGATTACATCAGATTTGCAAGTTCTCTCTCAGTTTCTCACACTGTTGTGGGGAAATTATACCCTACGGACTAACAAGCTAGGGCTTAAACTTGCATGCAGATCATGACCCTTAAGAAATTACTTTTAACCTTCTACCCCAAACCTAAAACCCTTTTTCACATGCAAACATGGAAAGAACTGACTAACCTTTTTATCGATGTTTGGTGTAGATCCTCAGTTGCGCTTTATCTCCTTGCTTATGCTGCTCCTTCCAAAGATGATCCTGCAATCAAGACAAAAACACTACGCATGCATGCTATTGTTCTACTAGAGGGTTAGAGATTAAGCATAAATCAAATAGAATATATAAGACTCGTACATTGGGACGGAAAAAGTATTCTTTATTAATATCCAGATGAATCAAATTACAATAATCATAGAGATCGGCCACTGTTTCTTGATCCTGATCCTGGGCTCCTCCTCTTCTTTGTCCTCCAACTGCTTTTCTTGAATTCTCCTAAAGCTTGAGGAAAGGCTAAAGGGTTGGGACAAAATGGATTCGGCAATTGGGCAGAGTTTCTTTGCTATGATTTCCTCCCTTTGAATAGTACCCCTACCCCTTCTTTTATAGGCTAGAAGGAGCTAGGGTTTTGGACAAACTCTCGGCCATGCATGGCTGGGAGTTCCAGTTAACTGACCCAAAGCTTTTCATTCCGTCAACAACTTTCCTGTTTTTGTGCTTTGTTAGGTAAACGCGGGCTATAGTGGGCCAACCAACGTTCCAACGCGTGGAGTATAAGGCCTGCCAGCGTTCCAACGCGTCCAGTAATGGGTTAGGGCACGGGTTACTTGATTTAAGAGGTTTTTCAAGAGTTTGTTCAGCATGGCCTTGGCAAGGAAGGGATATAAGTTGACCTGATGCCAGGTAAGCATATGTGGTGCAATTTAGGGTTATAACAGATGCCCCCTAATGTGTGAGGTTAGAAGAGCATCTGATGGCCGAAATACATTACCAATTCTTTACCAATCTGTATTGATATGCTGAATGAGTGAGCCCAGGAATCAGGAATCAGGAGGTGTCGTCTGCAAAAAATATCAAATGTCTCACCGAGGCGGGCATACCCATGCTCAGGATAAATCAGAACCATGGCTACCAATCAAATACACTATAGATCCATGTCAAATAACTATAAAGAGTAGCCGCGAACAATACACAGCGGAGCTACATCTCGAAATCAGAAAGATATACATAGAAAGTATCCATCTCCCAGAAGTTGATTCGGCCTGATGGTTCTACTTTAGAGCTCGAGCAACAACTTCAAAATCTTCTAAAACTCGGGTAGGAGTGTAATATGAGTGTACGACTGCACTACCCAGAGGTCTTCGACGGCTCGTCGGTTATGGACTTAATAATCTTGATGATCGGACTGAAGGCTTCAGTGATTTCGAACAAAGACTTGATTGGACGTTCAGGATGGTCGGGTATGCGGACAAGAGACATATTGCAGAGGGGCCGACTCAGGCTTAGTGACAAACTTCCCTTGGACAATAGCACGACAAGTGATAAGAATCAGACAACATATATGTTAATCATAAGTCTACGAAGAAGGAGGCAACACAAACTCTCCATATGTTTGGAAGAGTAACCAAACGGTGGAGGACACAACTCAATATAGCGAGAAAAGATTCCTAAGGTCGTACTACATCCCATAGTCTGATAAATCAAATAGACATGTGTGCTTTATCCAACGATGACTCATAATGCTGCCAATAAAGAAAATACTTTTCCCATCCTCTTTTTGGGGTATATTTGATTTTTTTGTTCTTTTTGATTATTTTAAATGAATAAAGGAATATTACGTTACAGTGGAGGAACGAGTATAGCAAACATACAAGCTCAAGGCACAAGGACAAGACTGATGTTCTAGGGAAATGATACTCGGGAAAAATCCTCCAGTGGCCAAAGGTGTTAAGACACAAAAGCAAACTGTTACTAAGTTGATGGGTAAAGGATGAAAATGCGGTTGATAGAACACACAATGGTAATGTCCTTCGATGTAAGTTTAACGAGCCCAAAGAAGGAAAGCTCGGTGATTTTTCATATTTAGAGAGTCTGATAAAGCATAAAAGGAAAATCCATTGGGGTACCTTTTTCGGCAATAGTCTAGTCGTTTCGAAAAAGGGGTAAACTAGCACCGACTAGATGTCAATTCAAAACCATTTTAACAAGTGTGACAAGGACAAGATCACTCGACCATTTTTTCAATTTTAAGGAGTCTGAAAAAAGCTTAACTATGGACTCCGTCAGAAATATTCTTCTGGACCGTTTTAACGAGTGTGAAGGAATAAGGTCACTCGACAATCTTTTCAATTTTAGGGAGTCTGAAAAGAGCTTAACTATGGACTCCGGGGGGGTTTCTTTTTCGTAAATTTAGTCCCTCAGGCCCGAAAAAGGAATAAAATTATACCTGAGGATACTCTTCTAAAGAATTGGAATTCGATAGAGTATTCCTTTGTTCGTACAGTTGACCGTCCAGACCGAAAAAGGGGTAAACTACCGCCAGACAGACGTGACTTCAAATTTCAGTTTAATGAGCGTGAAGGGTCACAAGATCGCTCGGCAATCTTTTCATGTTTAGAGGGTCTGAAAAGGGCTTAAAAGGAGACCCGTTATGTTTTGGGAGTCCGGAGGGTAAGACAAAGAGTGAAAAAGACCCATGTAAATGAGGCTCAAACTCATATTCCGGAAATACTATACGGACTCCCGAGCCTACAGTGTTGTTAGAAACGGCATGGACACCATAATGCAACCAGGAACTACCTAGGGCATCGATGTTTTGGCAAGATCTACCACCAAGTTGTGACACTTCTAGAGAAGATATGACGGTTCCGTGTCACAACTGGATGGGATCGATCCTATATCGTAAAAGGCAACGAGATGCAACAGTGGGGATGAAATCCTACCCTATATGCTCAAGTTGATTTTTTTTGAAAAAAAATAAAATTTATGGACCGTCCATGTATATTTTTTATTTTTATTTTCTGAAACTCAATGAAAAATGTCCCAATACCTGATCAAATCCCTTCCATATAACTCCTGAACCCCTCAAAATGGTTTTTGGTATAAAGAAATTGATAAAGGGGCCCAAAAAAGTGACAAAAAGAGGCCAAAAAGTCTATAAATAGAAGCTGGCAGCTCATTATCACCATTGCTGATTTGGAAATTGAATCTGGAGCCAAAAGACCCCCTTTGCCAAAGATCATGATTTCGGGAGCTACAGTGGACGAAACAGACTTCTGCTTGGACCAAGTAAGTACAAACTCCCCTATCTTGTATTTCAATACTTCATTTGATGTTTGTTTGTGAGTTTGGGGGTAGGTGTCGACCTCCAAGTGGTCGGCCCTAGGCAAACGCGGGTTGTCCATGGACAGGCCGTGGGTACCCGCGCGCAGAGCTAAAGCTGCGCGCGGGTACCCGCGACTGTCACCTCGACAGCTCGCGGGTGCCCCCCGCGTGGTGGAAAAAATGTTTGAATCAAGAATTAACTCCCCCTTTTCCTTGTGTGTTTGGCAGGATGTATGTTCATTGGAGAGAGAGGGAGCACGAGGCTGCCAATGAGGTAGTGGCTGTAGATCCGAATGCTATGGCCGTGCTGACACAGTGTGGCTTGGTAAAGTTTTTCCTGTGTCCGTTTATGCGTGCTCAACCCAGGCTACTGAATGCCTTGGTTGATTATTGGCACCCAGATGCAGAGGCCTTTATGATAGAGGGGCAATCCTTGGTGCCCACCACCGAGGATATTTACTTTTTGACGAGCTTCTCGAGGAGAGGGGAACCTGTCAACTTTCAGACTTTTCCTGCGGGGCCGAGCAAAGTCTCGGAATTGATAGAGGAGTATTGTGAGGCTGGGACCGATCAGAGATCTTCCTCGGTTCCCATGAGTAGGATTACCAGCCTCGCCCTCCAGACCATTTTATCACTCATCGGGTGGATTACCAGCTCTGCGGCCGTGCATCAGGCTTCGTGCGCACAGATGAACTGTGCAATTCAGTGCATGAATGCACAAATTTTTGACTGGAGTACCACATTACTGGCAAGCATGACAGGTCAGTTGACAGCTTGCAGACAACGGACGCATAGGAACTTCGGGTTTGGGACCATCTTATGCTCGTTTTTCTTCGAGAGAGTTCCATGTTTCAGTCCTCGGTTGATGGTACGAGGACATCTGGCTACTTTCCCCGCAGTGTGCAGATGGGCAGTGTTTCTGCCGCGACAGGGTGGTGGAAGGACCATAGAGGCCTTCAATGATGACTTTTTTGCCTGGCTATCATGGCAGATCCCAGCGATTGAGGATTACCCATATGCAGGGATCGACTTTTCCAGAGATCCAGCGATACCATTGCCTCCTGGTGAGGAGCGAGGGGAGATGGGTAAGTCTCCACCTATCTAGTTTTTTTTTTTGTTTGCATATGTAATTTTTATGTCTTTTTGATATATATATCATGTTTTTGTGTAACAGAGTTTTTGATGGGTGAACATTGTGTTGCGTGCAGATGTGGGACCCGTGCGACCTACCGATTATGCACGAAACAGGCGCCGCCCATGACTAGAGATCGCAGCTGCCGCCGCCAGGGGAGCAACAATAACAGGGAACCTCCCAGCAGGAGAGGTCAAGAGGTTTCTTAGGCGGATTGAGCGGAACTTCACTGAGCTCACTGACACAGTTCCCATGGCAGAGATAGAGGAGTTTCCGCCCTCCATGCAGACTCATATTGTGGGGGTACCTCGGACATGGGTCCGATTGTTTAGTCATTTAGGTGAGGCTGTTTTTGAGTATAACAGGGCCCACAGGCCCTGAACAGACTTGTAGACTTTTATGTTCCCTGAGCACTGATATGTATATATATTTTTTGAGGGCATAAGCCCCAGTAACTCGTTATGGTTCCCACTTTGTGAGGCACTTGCGCCCATCTATGTACTTTGAGGATTTTATGATGTTTATATATGGTTTTTTATTTCTTTTTTGTGTCTTATGGAGTATGTGTACAAAAATGTATTTACATGTGTATGATCATGATCTTTTTATATGTGAGAAAGATGCCAATCTAAAATGTGATTAGCTAGAGTATCTATGATTTGATTTAGACTCCTAGGAACATGAAAATACGTAATGTAATCAAAGTTGTGTTCCAAGAGACGTACCCTAAGGAATCGTCGGTGTAAAGTTGGGTCATGAACTCGATATATTCTGTTTAGCTGTGACACAACCAGTTGAGCGTCTAGATAGACCCGGAGACGAGAGATACCCAATGACAAAGCGTCACGAAGCAACTCAATAACTGCACTATACTCAACAACATTATTTGTGGTGTTGCCTAAGCATATCCCTCTGGAAGATAACAACTTACCCTGTGGTGTAAAGATTACCCAAGCTGCGGAGGCAAGCCTCCGCGTGTGTCGACTAGCACCGTTTGCATACCCAATGAACACCTCAGACTCACTTGACATCTGCCATAGTGACGAAAGATAACATCAATGACACGTCCATAACACGGTTTTTCCCAAAATAAATGTAAAAAGTAATAGCACAAAGACTATACATATGTTACAAAAAGTTACCCACAGTGACCATGCTATGAGTAGTACTTCTTGAGGTAGAGCCCATTTCTAGGCTCCGCCAAAGCATTCCCTTCAAAATCAACCAGATGATAAGTGCCCTTTTTTAAAACCTCCTTAATAATGAAGGGTCCGAACCACATGGGTTTAAACTTGCCTGCCCCCAGGGGGTCCTTATCTTGGTCGTAAACCAGGACAAGTTCGCCCTCAGAAAAAATCCGAGGATGAACGGACCTATCATATTGACACTTGACCTTATGTTTATGAGACTCGTTGGCCAGGGCTGCATCGCGACGCTGTTCATCAAGCTGCTCCAGGTGTACCAACCATTCTTCAAGTGGAGAAGTGTCTGGAAATACCTGTACTGCCAATTTCATAGATGGAATTTGACATTTGATGGGCAAGACTACTTCCAACCCGTAAACGAGCTGGAAAGGTGAGAAACCGGTTGCAGTCTTAATTGATGTTTGGTAAGCCCATAATGCCGAGTATAACATCAAATGTCAGTTTGACTTGGCTGAGTTGATGGTTCGTTGTAGCATTGTCTTAAGCGTTTTGTTAACAGCTTCCACCTGCCCATTGGCTTGGGGGTAGTAAGGTGATGAGTGTTCTTGCCGTAACCCAAGCTTTGATGTTAACTCGGACATCATTTGATTCTGAAAGTGACTACCATGGTCAGTGAAAATCTCTCTCGGGACATCAAACCGTGCTATAATCTGGTTAAATAAGAAGAGAGCTGCAGTCTCTCCACCATCTTTAAACGTTGGCATAGCTTCGACCCACTTAGTGAAGTAGTCGACAACAACGATGATATAGCGGTGCCCCCTTGCTGACGGGGGGTTTCATGTAGTGTAATCAATCCCCCACTTCGTGAAGGGACCAACTATGATGACAGGAAACATGGGAGTGGGATGTGCCCTCATCTTCTGTGAGAAGAGTTGGCACGGATGGCACATCTTGACCAACTCGATACAATCTTTAATAAGTGTGGGCCAGAAGTAACCTACTCGTAAAATATTTTGGGTTGTTGCCAACCTAGATAAATGACCACCACAAGCTCCTGTATGACAATCGTTGAGCACTATGATGGCCTCCTCATGAGTGAGACATCGACGCAAGATACAGTCTACACCTCTCCGATATAACGTATCATTGAGTATGAGATAGTTCTTGGCCTGATGGCGTATCCGCCGACGCTCATCACGAGAAGGAGAGGTGGGGCACTTCAAAGTATGGAGATAGATCAGTATGTCTCCATACTAGGGGTTTGACGATTCAATCAAAAACATATCCCCCCGGATAGGCGATTCCTCAGGCACAACGTCACCTGACTCAACCGGAAGTTCCGAAATAAGTTCTGCGAAGACCAATAACTACTTGGAATTTTCCGAAATGAAGTCTAAGTCAAATTCTTGGAGGATGACCATCCATCTACTGATTTTCCCGCCGATAACTCGTCGTGTCAACATGTACTGGAATGGATTCATGACAGCTACGATGGTGGTCTTGCGAAATAGAACATAGTGACAGAACCGTTGAACAGCATCAACTGCTGCCAATGCAAGTTTTTCGAGATGGGTATAATTAAGTTCCGGTCCTATGAGGCCTCGGCTCAGGTAATAGATCACGTATTCAGAAAACGAATCATCTTCCTGAACTAAAACCATGCCTATGGTCGACTCTGCGGCAGCCAGATATAAAAGGAAATCCTTGTTATAATTCGGTGGCCGTAGCAGAGGTGCGGTTGTAAGGGCGTGTTTCAATGCGTCGAAAGAGCGTTGCGCTGCTTCGTCCCAGAAAAAGGGAACATATTTCTTCAGTAAACGCATGAAGCCCTTGGTGATTTCGGCATAGTTGGCGATGAAGCGTCGTAAGAAGTTCGCCTTGCCTTGAAGACTTTGAAGTTGTAAAATTGTGCATGGGGGGGGTAACTGGATTATCGCCTCCACCTTAAGAGGATCGACCATGATCCCTGTGGTTGAAACTATGAAACCTAACAAATGTCTGGACATGACGCAAAAGCTGCACTTGTTGGGATTCAAGCGAATCCTGAAGTAGCGACAACGTTCGAAGATTAGTCGGAGGTGCATAGGATGATCCTTTCGCTTGCGAGAGCATGATGCTAAATCATCTAGATAGGCCTCTACTATATGTTTGAGGTCGTGAAACGCAAAAGACATGGCCCGTTGGAAAGTGGCTCCAACATTATTGAGACCAAAAGGCATCTTGCGATAGGCGAATGTACCCCACGGACAAATGAATGTCATTTTGTGTTGGTCCTCAGGTTTGATTTTGATTTGATTATAGCCTGAGAAACCATCCATGAACGAAAAGGCTTCACAACCGACACGTTCATCAATGATCTGGTCGATGAATGGGGTTGGATAATTATCTTTGGGACATGCCTTATTTAAATCATGGAAATCAGTACAAACACGAATCGTGCCTTGTTTTTTATCGACCGGTACGGGGTTTGACACCCACTGAGTCAAATGAATTGGGTAAATGAACCCGGCCTTGAGCAATTTCTCAACCTCCGCTTTGATGGCTACTGCTTTCCTAGGATTAACTGGACGAAGTTTCTGTCGAACAGGCTTAGCATCGGGATACATTGTGATTTCGTGTTCAACTATTTTTGGATCGATGCCTGGCATTTCCTCATAAGACCAGGCAAAAACGTCGCGAAATTCTTTAAAAAGATCCGTGTAAATATGAATCTCTTCGGGGGAGAAATCCGCTCCGACGAAGACATTCTCCATGACGCCAGGGCTGCGGGAGATGTTGATAGGTATCGTGGCAGCGATAGTCGCCATATTGCCCTCAGCATAAATTTCCTGTGTAGCTAAGAGGTTAATGGGACATGGCTGATCTCTCGTCATGGTGATAGTGAATTCTCCTGCCTCGATTCGACTTAACTCTGGGAGGAAATATGATCTGTGATGAAGATATTCCCAAGGTTTGTCCGAACTAGTCATTGCTTCGATTATAGCTTCGTCAGAAGGCAAGACTAAGTCTAACGAATCGGTGGTAGCAAGAGAATCCTGAGCCCAGATAGGCTCCAAAAGTGGATCCAACTCTTGTGCGGGAGTCGGATCGGGAGTAGCTGAAGTTTGCTGGACTAGAGAGTACGCTACTTCAGCGGCCGACAAGGGCATGGACATGCCAGCGTGCCCTGTCTCATCCATCGTGGCTGATGGGGAAGGAAGAGTCAACGGATCCTGAAAGTAAGTCGTGCGAAACGACGAAACATGAAAAATCTCAGCCTTATGGTGAGTCGATATAAACTTGACATCGCCATGAGGAGGTGGGTAATTGAAAGTACCCATGAAAGACGGGCACAAACCAACTCCTATGTTAACGACACCGGCTTGAGGATTATCTATCATGGGGACCGTGGATGCCCCCAAGGCTGGGTCAGGTCGAGAGAAGGACAACTGATCAATGGTCACTATCCGACCTTCATGTGGAAACAATAAGACTTGGAAAACTGTAGCGACCACCGCCTGCATTGCATAAGTCCAACTACGACCTAACAATAGATTGTAGTTGATGGGGGCATCAACTACCTCTACTTCGATGCACACAGTCTTCCCCCCTAACTGCATAGGGAAAGAAGGAATGATGCCATGTGGTCGGAAAGAACGACCATCGAACGCAGTGAGGAGAGTAGGTGACGGAGACAACTCAGGTTGACCAATGGCTTTCCAGCATGCTAACGACATGACGCAAGTCGAAGCGCCCTCGTCTACCACCGTGCGGAAGATATTCCGTGTAAAAGTTTTCGTGGGATGAGCCACTACTATCTGAAACGCGACGTGGTAAGGTAGACGAGGTTTCAAGTCAGTCGTATCTAACATGATGGTACCCGGGTTACAAGTCTCAGTAGAGCCTAAAGCAGTCAACAAGTCTTTCCTCCGAGCAGGGCAACTTTGGAGGACCTCCAAAGCAGACATAGCACAAGGGGTTTGAGATAAATCTTCCACCATAGAGTAGTTCTGGGTGGCCCTTGCGTTTGGATTGTGAGAATCCCTCTTAAATGCACCCTTTGGAATGTGTGTCATTGTTTCACCCAATGTCTTCTCGATCTGTAGAGGAAGAGATGGGATCTTGGCTTCCTTTCCCTTCTCAGAGGCGCTTGGTTTTCTATAGTCGTGTTCTCTAGTCGTTATTAAGGCATCACTTTTAACCATATATACGTTCGCGGAAGATGAATTGTTTGGGGGAGGGCAGTTTTCTTCACTGCCCCCCTCGACACTTGTAGAGGCTTGAGTTAAATTTTTCCCATGCTGAAAGGGATTAGTCAACACAGCTTGCTGTTGCTGTGTGACAAACTTCTGGGCCTCTGCAAGCCGAGGGCATAGATGGGTCGGGTGGTCTTCCGCACATAAGTTGCACGAATGCCTCGCCTTCCTCTTTTCCGTGGTACCCTCGCCAGCATTATCAGTTGATTTTTTATCCCCCTTACTCTTCTTGCGTTGTTTTTTCTTCCCTTCAGGCTGTTGGTTGGCCTTTGGTTTAGTCGTCTGCATGGAATGTACTTCCGACGTTTGGGTAGGAGGAGCAGCCAAAGCAGTAGTCTGGTTGGTCGCTGAGTGTTGTATATATAATTGTTGCAATTGTTTTGTCAATTGCTCAGCGGGCTTAGTTTGTGCCAAACCAATGATACCATCGGCATGTGGTCCGACTCTCTGCCTGGTTTTATCCAATATTGATCGTGGTGCATTCGACAGGATGTTTTACAGTAAACTAGACTGAGAATAGATAAGATCAAACTGTTGAGCCCTCATGATGGCATCCTTCTCGGAGAAAACCCCTGAAGTCGCGACGTCTTTGGATAACTGCGGAACTAAAGACTTAAGGAACCACTCAAGCAGGAATGCTGGTGGGACGGGTACCTTGATAAGACTCTTTCGACGTCGCCACTCTCGAATATGATCCGAGATATGGTCCGCTGGCGTCTGTTCAAAATTGGCTAGCAACTCTATGCTGGTGTTGTATCTCACAGGTAACTGGAAATGGTTAAGGAAGGCCATCGCCAATTCGCCAAAAGAAGAATATCGTGAGCGGTCAAGCTCAATGTACCATTTCGCGGCACTCCCAATAAGAGTGCGTTGAAACAATCGCAACTGGACGAAGTCATCTTTCAGTGAGTTAGATGAACACCAGAGATGGAAAGTAGTCACATGATCACCTGGATATTCGTTAGGCTTGGCCTCGAACTTTGGAATGTCCGAAGGAAACTTCGTTGGCATAGGAGGCCAACACGGATCCTGACAGATAGGATCATTTAACAACCGTGTCAAATATGGCAAGTGTAACATCGCCAAGAATGGTAGTTTTGGTTGCTGCTGATAGCCTGGATAAAAGAGTCCTGGGGTTTGACTGGCACCAGGTTGCCAGGAAAAGTTTGGCTGCTGGCCTGGATTCTGGTAGAAACCATGGCCCTGACCAGTGTAAGGGTTTTGCATCTGAGGAGACATCATTGGCTGATTCCCCATAAAGGACATAGGATGTTGGGCATTCATTGTGTTTGACGGACTTTGGGAAGGATTACTCCATGTCGGTCCTGATGGAAGAGGCATAGAAGTCTGTCCAGGGTTCCATTGACTGTGGAAAGAATTACCCCAGAATGACATTCCAGAGGAAGGAACAGATCCTTGTCCTGAGTTCCAAGGTCCTGGTATATGTGCCCCCAGTGCAGGAATAGTACCCTGTGCCGAAGTAGACTGTCCAAAAATGGGTGTGCCCTCAGATGGGAAAGCAGTAGATGCGAAAGTTTTATTACCAAACGTATCGTTCCAAACAAACGATGACGAACCTATCTGTTGAGTTTGCGCAGGTGTTCCTTGACTCCTGGCTCTAAAGAAACTTGTGTGTGTAGGCTGCCCGGTGGAATGCTGATGCAAACCACCGAGCTAAGGGGACGAATGAGGGATGTGACCTCCAACGTAAGGAAAAGTGTTGAAAGGGACAGGAATACCCCCAAGTTGTCCTTGCAGAGGAGCGTTAGAGCTCCCTGCCCCCAGACCCAAAGTCTATAAATTGGAGTGTGTGATTACAGGACTGGTACTTGAGCTAGGCATACCGTATGAAAACGGAGGGCCGGTCGCACTAGGTGTGAAAGGAGGTGTGGCCACCGTGATAGATGGGGTCGGTCCACTGTGCGATGTAGTTGTGGCTGAGACCATGGTGGTCCGAACCGCCGACAAAGACAAGTTAGGAGAAGATTCTCTTGTGGTAGCAACAGTGACGGGAATGGAATAATTCCCAGAGGAAGTAACAACGTTTGTTTCCATAGCTGTATGAGGCACTGACAGGCGTTCGTAAAATTGAATTGGCACAATAACTTGCAGCCAAGTATCAGTGTTTGAGGTTTCAACCGATCCAATATTGGCGATCGATTCCTCCGGGAGTCGTTCGGGCTCAATGGTTGGGAACCCGGTTGCTTCGAAAGACCCTTGTTGGTCTAGCTTCCGCCGCAATGGTGGCGGGGGTGGCTCCAGTATAACCCGCGGCAGGCCCAGAAGCCTTCGTGACCGACGAAGCTCTGAATCCTCCACTGTGTGAGAAGATTCACGACATGCTAAGGTATTCTACACAGACAAACAGTAACACACACTAAAAGAAGCCCCTATGAGATAAGACAAGCAAACACTAACTAATTGGAAGAACAGTTACAACAACCAACACTAGAGCAACTTACCGGTGCAAGTGAAACTCGAATACGGAAGCACCCTCCGGGTATACTCTGCAAATCATGGCCCGATGTCTGTCCTAGGTACCGCGGTATACCCCCGCAGTCACCTGTGTATGTCCCTAGAAAAAATTGGCAACTAGTTTGCCAGCACGTGAACGGTCACCAGGCGGGTACAGTCGATAGTCGGGTAGACCAAAATGAGCAGGGTATCAAGCCCGAAACCTGTCAAGGGTATCGAGAGCAAATGGTCCGAAAGACAAATGAGGACCTCGAACGGATTCGAGACCCACGAAGCTCCGTGGCAAATGCAAACGACGAAATCCCTTAACAAATCCTCGATATGTGTTCTCCACTACGCTCGGTCCAGCTTTGGAGGGGTTATCTCTGCTACCTTTCCTTACGCGACCTCGTGTTTAGCCCTTGTGTTAGAGGGGGGTCCCGGATAACTTTCACGCTACTGGATTTCTACACTCCCTATTGACAGACTCCAATGTTTGGTTTGAGTGGCCTTGGAGAATTTACTCTCCAACCTATTCCAAGGCCCTAGTCCTAAGCTAGTGTATGCACCCTACAAACAAAAAGTCTAAATGATTTTAATTAGCGTTGATTTTAATGGGATTTTTAAGTCACAAGGTATGAAAGTGAAACTGATGGTGTGTAAAGACTCAAAGCAAAATGAACAAGAAATGCTTGGAAACAAAAATTTTTACAAAAAATGCAAAACCAACAACTTTTCAACAAGAAATATTTCTTTTTCTTTTGGAATTTTCTTAAGATTTCATGCAGCAAACACCAAGTAATTTCACTCAAATCTGCGAGCTACTTATACTCTAAATGCAGTGCAAAAACTTATGAAAGAAGACTTCTTCCTAGCTACTGATGCAACAACACAATCTTCAAACCAAGAAGAAAATGAAACAAGAGAATTTTTTTTTATTTAATTGCAAAATGAAGCAATAACGGGAAAATGACGACAAGCACAAAACCAAGAAAACAAAATAAATTTCTGGCTTAAAGTGCAGATCGCAACGAACCAGAGCAAAGACGCACAAAAGCAATCAAGAAAGCACCGATTCTAACACTTGTCTAAAAACCATAAAACATTTTTTCTTTTTTTTTCTTTTGTCTTTTCTATCAAAACATCAACTAAGAAAAACACAGGCTAAGGATTAGAGGTCCTAGCCTACTTACTGTGTAGCCCCAGACTCAAACCCCTGAGAGGAACACTTCTCACCATAGGAGGGGTTGACTTCCCCACCCAAGCTAAAAATCAACCAATCAAGCCCGCGACTGTCACTGAAACAGCACGCGTGCAAACGCGTGCTGCGCTATAACAGTGCGCGAATACCCGCGGGCTAAGCCTAAACAGGCCGCGGGTCTGTATAAATGCTAAGACAAAACAACCACATGCATCCCAAACCTGAAAAAGGCCTCTGGTACTGACAACCAGTGTCTCTTAAAGGCTTGAATGCTTCTATTTTAACAAAAAAAGAAAATGAATGCAAAAGATAACCAACACAATAAAGCAGACTGCGAACAAGACAGTGATCCAACAAGACCCAGACAGGATCTAGAAATCCCCCTGAGAAGGTAAACTTCTGACAGGGAAGAGGAGACTGCCTCTCAAGATTTCTGTGCCCTACACGCTACTGAAACCTCTGCAACAAGCGTTCAAACGTGGGCTACAGAAGGTTAGGGCGTGGGTTACACGCGGGCAGGCCTTCTGCAGGCTGCGTGTACCTCTGTGTGTCCCGATATTGAATGTCAAGCCACAGTCAAGGAAAAAACTGGTATTGATAACCAGGTTCCCTGCTAGCTCTGACCTAACAGAAAACAAAACAAACAAAGAAACAGAGAATCTACTCTAAACTACCCAAAAACCTCACTTAAATCCGGAAACCCTTAGAGTAATATCCTCAGTGGAGTCGCCAATTCTGTTGTGGGGAAATTATACCCTATGGACTAACAAGCTAGGGCTTAAACTTGCATGCAGATCATGACCCTTAAGAAATTACTTTTAACCTTCTACCCCAAACCTAAAACCCTTTTTCACATGCAAACATGGAAAGAACCGACTAACCTTTTTATCGACGTTTGGTGTAGATCTTCCGTTGCGCTTTATCTCCTTGCTTATGTTGCTCCTTCCAAAGACGATCCTGCAATCAAGACAAAAACACTACGCATGCATGCTATTGTTCTACTAGAGGGTTAGAGATTAAGCATAAATCAAATAGAATATATAAGACTCGTACATTGGGACGGGAAAAGTATTCTTTATTAATCTCCAGATGAATCAACTTACAATAATCATAGATATCGGCCACCGTTCGTTGATCCTGAACCTGGGATCCTCCTCTTCTTTGTCCTCCAACTGCTTTGCTTGAATTCTCCTAAAGCTTGAGGAAAGGCTAAAGGGTTGGGACAAAACGGATTCGACAATTGGGCAGAGTTTCTTTGCTATGATTTTCCTCCCTTTGAATAGTACCCCTACCCCTTCTTTTATAGGCTAGAAGGAGCTAGGGTTTTGGATGAAATCTTGGCCATGCATGGCTGGGAGTTCCAGTTAACTGACCCAAAGCTTTTCGTTCCGTCAACAACTTTCCTGTTTTTGTGCTTTGTTAGGTAAACGCGGGCTGTAGTGGGCCAGCCAGCGTTCCAACACGTGCAGTATAAGGCCTGCCAGCGTTCCAACGCGCCTAGTAATGGGTTAGGGCACGAGTTACTTGATTTAAGAGGTTTTTCAAGAGTTTGTTCAGCATGGCCTTGGCAAGGAAGGGATATAAGTTGGCCTGATGCCAGGTAAGCATATGTGGTGCAATTTAGGGTTATAACACACACTCAGTCATCTCACAGTCGTATTTGCCTCTATGGGCTTACATGAATTTATACATTCACACAAGAAACTGAATATTAAATGCAATCCCTATCCATATTCCAACTTGGTCTATTTGGTTGTAACACACACAGAATAATAGGATCCAAATATGTTCTTGGTAATTGGTTGTCACCAAATCCCAACAATCTCCACCTTGAAAACAATTAACCTGATACATTGCTTCTTCCTTTTGTTCATGACCTTTGATATAAGCCAAGAGAAGCCAAACACCACTGCAACTTCTCTAATAAAATTGGTTTCGTGATATCGCCTGTGTGACTTGCACGAGTTTGGATTTCCTAAGGGGTCACTCCACCTCCAACATGTCTTCCACAACTGTTTTGTGAGACACATTTAGTCATATATCTCCTCCTATCCAAAAAACCTATAAAATATACATTACAATTATCATAGACCATCTCAGTGTAAGCATTATAGGTGACATTTGTGCTTCTCATACACTGAAGCACCCATTTCACTGCAACACCTAAATCTGTCATGTTTCTGACAAAATCATTAGCATTTGAAACATCTGGTATTAACCATTTCATCGCATACAACATACCTCCTACTGAACTTACACGAGACATAACCTTTTCTTCTTTATAGATAGGCCCTATGCTTGGAGAAAACTTATAATTGAAAGAAAGAGGGATAAAAACTGGTTTTACAATGTTCATACTGAACTCCAACCACAACTTACAATTACCATCTCTGTGTACTTCCATGCCCATAATTTTTTTGTTGCTCCTTGATCCCTCATCTAAATTATCATGTCTACTTGAGTCATTTTCTTACTGATTTTATCCATACTTCGGCTTGAATCAAGCATATCATCAACAAAGAACATCAAGACTGTGAATGTACTATAAAATGTATAGTAATTCCTACCCTTTAATAAATCCTGACTCACTATGAAGGATTCAAATATCTTGTATATTTGCCTGGGTACCAATAGGCCATACAATGAATTATCTAGCATGCAAAGAAATTTACTGTTGTGATCTTGAATCAACCCTTTTGGTTGTTCCATACATACTATATCTCTATCAATGATGACCTTATGAGAAGTTGGATCCCACACACAACATCCCTTTATACCATCTTCATAACTTGTAGAGATATAAAACAAGAAGGAATTCAGAAGCAAAGATTTTAAGTCTGGAAATGATTTACCGCTTACTAGTACCTGCAATTCTTTCTTTCTCTTATGACATTGATGATTCTTCCATAACTATGAAGATACATCTGACACTTCAGATGCTACTTCAGTACTGACTTCTAGCTTATAAAGGTTATAAACCTTTGTTTCCTTCATCACTACTAAATTACCTTTTGACACTGTGAGAGCTCCACCTTGACATGTATACTTATATCCACAAGAATCCAACACTCCCAATGGAATCAAATTTGATTTAAGCTCAGGTACATATCTAACATCCATTAATTCCCTAACAATACCATCGAACATCGTGATTCTAATACTACCAACCCCAACAATTTTACATGGAACACCATTTCCCATAAACACTACACCCTCATCAATAGATTGGTAAGAAAAGAACCAATTTCTCCGTGAGCACATGTGGTGGGAGGCACCTGAATCTAACTGCCATTCTTCTTGATATTGTAAATTACTAGAAATGGATAAAACATGATCAATTATACATGAATTTGTTGCATCCAAATTTGCTTCCTTCATAGAGTTTTCCTTAGATTCCTTTCTCTTCCAACAATCTTTCTTGAGATGTCCTATTTTTCCACAGTACCAACATTTTGCTTTACCCTTTCTGTGTCTTGATTTAGATCAGAAAGAACTTCTCTCATTCTTCTCTGTGGTTCAACCTTGATCAACATCACCTCTGAAGTTGAGGTTTCTTTACTAGATTTTCTGCTCAACCAACAAAGATCCCACAACAAAGTCATAATCTAAAATATCTGCTGAGCTAAAGCTAATAGAGGTGACTAGATTATCCCAAGACTCAGGCAACGAACACAATAGTTTTAAATCCTTATCTTCATCTTCTAATTTAACTTCCATACTAGTCAATTGAACTATGAGGATATTGAAGGTATTTAAATGGTCAACAACTTTTGTACCTTCCTTCATCCACAAACTGTACAACTGTCTCTTCAAGTAGATTTTGCTTGTCAAAGACTTCATCATATATAGACTTTCCAACTTTCTCCATAAGCCTAATGTTGTATCCTCTCTTATGATATTAAACATAACCTCATCCACCAAACATAATAAAATGGTGATAAGATCTTTCGCAGCCAGATCCTTCCATTCCCATTCTGTCATGGCTGTTGGTTTCTTTGACTTTCTTGCCAATGCTTTTTGCAACCCTTGTTGCACCAGTAAATGTTGTGGGGTTATTCTACCCTACGGACTAGCAAGCTAGGGCTTTAAACTTGCATGCAGATCATGACCCTTCAGAAATAACTTTTAACCTTCTACCCCAATCTAAAACCCCTTTTCATAATCAAACAAGGGAAGAACCAACTAACCTCTTTATCGAAGGTTGGTGTAGATCCTCCGTTGAGCTTTATCTCCTTGCTTCTGCGGCTGCTCCTTCCAAAAAGTGATCCTGCAACCAAGACAAAACTATGCATGCATGTTATTGTTCTACTAGAGGGTTAGAGATTGAACACAAATCAAATAACGTAGATAAGACTCATGTATTTGGGACGGGAAAAGTATCTTTTTCATTAATCTCAATATGAACCAACTTACAATGATTATAGAGACCGACCACCGCTCCTCGATCCTGATCCTGGGCTCCTCCTCTTCTTTTGTCCTCCAACTTCTTTGCTTGAATTCTCCTAAAGCTTAAGGAAAGGCTAAAGGGTTGGGACAAAACGGATTTGACAATTTGGCAGAGTTTCTTTGCTATGATTTTCCCTCCTTTGAATAGTACCCCTACCCCTTCTTTTATAGGCTAGAAGGAGCTAGGGTTTTAGGCGAACTCTCGGCCATGCATGGCTAGGAGTTCCAGTTAACTGACAAAAAGCCTTTCATCCCGGCGGAAACTTTCCTGATTTTTTGCCTTGTTAGGTAATCGCGGGATATAGTGGGCTAGCCCGTGGTCCAACGCGTGCTGTCTAAGGCCTGCCAGCGTTCAACCGCGCCCAGTGATAGGTTAGGGCGCGGGCTACTTGTTTTAAGAGGTTTTTGAGGAGTTTGTTCAGCATGGATTTGGCAATGAAGGGCAATGAGTTGGCCTGATGCCAGGTAAGCATGAATAGTGCAATTTAGGGTTATAACAGATGCCCCCTAATGTGTGAGGTCAGAAGAGCATTTGATGGCCGAAATACATTACCAATTCTTTACCAATCTGTACTGATATGCTGAATGAGTGAGCCCAGGAATCAGGAATCGGGAGGTGTCGTCTGGAAAAAATATCAAATGTCTCTCCAAGGCGGGCATACCCATGCTCGGGATAAATCAGAACCATGGCTACCAATCAAGTACACTGTAGATCCATGTCAAATAACTAGTAAGAGTAGTCGTGAACAATACACAATGGAGCTACATCTCGAAATCAGAAAGATATACATAGAAAGTATCCATCTCTCAAAAGCTGATTTGGCCTGATGGCTATACTTCAGTGCGCGAGCAACAACTTCAAAATCTTCTAAACTTGGGTAGGAGTGTAATGTGAGTGTATGAATGCACTACCCAGAGGTCTTCGACGGCTCGTCGATTGCGGACTTGATAATCTTGATGATCGAACTGAAGGCTTCAGTGATTTCGAACAAAGACTTGATTGGACGTTCAGGATGATCGGGTATGCGGACAAGAGACATATTGCAGAGTGGTCGACTCAGGCTAAGTAACAAACTTCCCTTGGAAAATAGCACGACAAGTGATAAGACTCAGGCAACATATATGTTAATCATAAGTCTACGAAGCAGGAGGCAACGCAAACTCTCCATATGTTTGGAAGAGTAACCAAACGGTGGAGGACACAACTCAATATAGCGAGCAAAGATTCCTAA